>JANHJO010000712.1:111907-128139 GCA_032468235.1 Pseudoxyrhopus heterurus
ATTGTAAACCGCTTAGAGAGGGTTGCAAGCCCTGATAGGCGGTATATAAATACAGGGCTATTGCTATTGCTATTCTGGCTGGGAAATTCTGTGAATTGAAATCCCCACGTCTTACAGCTGCCATGGTTAAGAAGCACTGCCCAAGGATATCGGTGATGACTGTGGAGGGAGAGGAGCAGAGGAGGAGCAGAAAAGTAGTGGGAAAAGCAAATGGCTGGCTGGTTGGTGGGCCGTGCCCTGCTGAGAGCTGCTGAGGGGAGGGGAGAGGGGAGGGGGAGGAACAGCCTGCACTTCTTCTTTTCTCAGGGTGGGCAGCCTCCACTCCGAACCACCCACTCCCAGAAAGCAGCAGCCTCTCGGCTAGGTTTCGAGTCCCCTGATTCCCAG
Source organism: Pseudoxyrhopus heterurus (assembly GCA_032468235.1). Taxonomy (NCBI): domain Eukaryota; kingdom Metazoa; phylum Chordata; class Lepidosauria; order Squamata; genus Pseudoxyrhopus; species Pseudoxyrhopus heterurus. Next base: position 112,295 of record JANHJO010000712.1, read on the forward strand.
CTCCTCGAGTTAACCAGAAGACCATTAACCTACAGGAAGTCTTTCCACGGATAAATATTTTACAGAATACCAAGAGGGAATCACGCCAACCCTTTTTCATTTATCTTCCAGTTTCCCTGGATAATCAGGAAGCCATGATCACTTACCAGCCTCACATCATTACATCCGAAGAAATAAAGAAGCAAATAGAAGCGGCAGGATTCATCGCCTCCGAAAAGAAAACGCCTAAACCGCTCCAGCTCGGGTCTATTGACATAGAGCGGCTCAAGAGCAGCCAAACGGGGCGCTCGGAAGGGACCCCCCCGCAGGGAAGTTCAGAGGGCAAGCCGGAGGTGAAGACCGCCGCCTTCCACGTGGACGGCATGCACTGCCATTCGTGCGTGTTCAATATCCAGAGCAGCCTCCGGGCGCTTCCTTCGGTGACCAGCGTCACGGTGTCTCTGCAAGAGAAGTCGGCCGTCGTCCAGTACAACCCCAGTCTCACCAGCCTCGGGGCTCTCAGAAGAGCGATTGAGGCCGTCTCCCCGGGGACGTTCAAGGCCCGTGTTTTGGACGCCCACGAAAAAGCCGAGCGCCTGGACGACTCCAGAGCTCCACCGAAATCTTCTTTCCCAGCAGCTGCTCACAGCCTCAGGCCTCTCCATCCCCTGACGCTGGTGACCGTCCTCCGCATCGAAGGAATGACTTGCCACTCGTGCGTGCAGTCGATCGAGGGGCTCCTTTCACAGAAACCTGGAGTGATGTCAGTCTGTGTGTCGTTGCGGGACCATAATGGGACTATTGAATATGACCCAACTCTGACCTCTCCAGCCGATCTAAAAAGCTCAGTTGAAGACATGGGCTTTGACGCAGCCATAGCTGGTAGGTTATTCCTTGGGCTTCAGGCAGACTTGAGAACCAAGCCATTTCTTTAGGAGAAAGGTTTCTTGGAGGGGGCTTATTATGCGGGATAATGTGGTAATTTCCCTAATGGGACTGGTTTAAGGGAGGCGGGGGGGGGGGGGTTGCAGTGCATGCACAAGAGTTGTGCTTCAAGGCGAGCGATGGACTGAAGGGGGCGGTGGGCAAGCAAGCAAGCGGAGAGGCGATGGCTGCTCCCCTCCAATCCTGGGGTTTCAGGCCAGTCAGTCCACCCAGAAGCTCATCCAGCCAATGGCAGGATCATTCCAGGAAGGATTGGTAACCAATGTGCCTACTGTAAATACATTAGTGCTTTGCTTTTTGCTTTTTTGATTCCAGATTGTTTTCACAACTTCTGTAACGATCCTCCTGCAGGAGTAATCCTGCACTGCTAGAGAGGGCCCCAGTGTTGCACTGACTGCGCCCAATTCATGTAACCTGCATTTTCCTTAAAACGAATTTAAAGATCAACCTTACATGGTACAACTTTCTGAGTAGCAAGTGGCTGTTTCTTTTCCTTTTGAGCAGCCGATTTGTCATCTCGGTCCACTGTAGGGAAATCACTCTTGGGGCCATTAAGGGAGGCCGGATGTCAAAGGCGCAGCAGGGTCAGACACAGCATCCTTCTGGGTGCACTGTCCAGTTGTCCAGAGAATGACTTGGATCCCTAGGAGTTGCTCTGCTCTGCATGCCCCATCTTATGATTAGATGTGGTGAAGGGTAACCTCCTTTCAGTTATCTTAAGCACCTGGTTATACTATATTTGGGGTGGGGGTGGGGCGGGATGCAGAAAGTCTCCATATTTCAGTATCTTCTGAGAAAACTCAAGAAAGAAGAAAAGGAATGTAGGAGCAAGTCCAGTTTCCTTGCTGTTTGCACTTTCCTTTTGCACCCTGACAAAACCTAACGTTCCCAGGCAGCATTCACCCGGAGCTTTTTTCGTTCTGCAACCCGCACTTAAGACAGTAGCAAGGGGCCCTGGGCAGAGACGGGCATCTTTGGGGCTCATGGGGACACATTTGGAGTTTGGGGAAATTTTTGAGACAGATCAGTGTGGGGTTGCAAAAAATAATAATAATCATGCATTAAGACTAGTGAGTCCCAAATTTAACGCCTCCTGTGCCATGAAACCTTCCTGGCTGATTTTTGTCTAGTGTTGTTGTGCTCTCTCAGCCCAGCCTTCCTGACTGGATTGGTGCTATGGGAGAAAATTGGAGGAAGGAGGGAGAGGCCTTGAGTGTCTGGAGGAAAGACAGCGACGCAGCTAACTGATAAAAATAAAGGAGTCTTTCACAAAATGACGACCATGAGAGGCTGGCCAGTTTCAAGATCACCCAGTTCTTTCTTTCCTAATCCTGCAGGGTGTCTGCTTCTGGAAAGAAAGGAGCATATCCTTCCCCATTATATGTTTCTATTACTGTATTAAAATGGGGGCGTGATAGCTCAGCAGTTAAAGTCACTGAGCTTGTCTCCTGACCTGAGCTCCGTGTAACGGGGTGAGCTCCCATTACTTGCCCCAGCCCCTGCCCACCTAGCAGTTTGAAAGCAAGCAAATGCGAGTAGATTAATAGGTACCATTTGGGTGGGAAGGTGCACCTTTGGCATATAGCCATGCTGGCCAGATGACCATGCCAATGTTTTTGGACAATGCTGGCTCCCTGGGCTAGGTGACGGAGATGAGCACCACCCCTAGGGTTGGACTTGACTGGTCAAGGGAAACTCTTTACTTTTATCCACTGTGTTAGTTTTACTTTTTAATTAAAAGAAAAATTCTTTAAAAACTAAAGTCAGGTGGGGCAGGTTGCTTAAGCATCTAGAAAGTTCAACATAGCTACTCCTGTCATGAGGACGCAGTTGCTTGTGTTGCTTGAAGAGCTGTAACGTTGTTTTCTGATGATCGTTTTCAGGGCCGCCAAGCCCAGAGCCCGTCGTGCTGATCGCTGAGCCTTCCCAGGAGAGGCTGGCTAAAGCTCAAGAAAGCAAACGGCCCAAAACAGTCGCCCGCCCCAACCTGTCGCCAGGTCTGAACAGACCGGGTTTGAAGGCCCCATCCAAATGCTACATTCAGATCACTGGCATGACCTGCGCTTCCTGCGTGGCCAACATCGAGAGGAACCTGAAGAGAGAAGAGGGTAAGAAACCCTTCCGTGAGGCTGATTAACCTTCGCGGTCCCAGAATTTATGATCTCCGGGAAAGGCAGAAGGAGAACGATTCTGATTTGAGCTCCTGCTCAAGGATGAGGCAGGGGCCCATGGGGCACAAGGAGAGGGAGTGTCCCCCCATCCGTCCCCCATTGCAGGTGTTAATATTTGGTCTTTGGGGGGGTGGATCTTGCCTGATTCGCTTGGACCGTAAGTCACCCTTTTTCCCCTGAAGGTTGTCACTGATGCAGGGTTGCTCTAAGCCAGGGGCGTCCAGCTCACATCGTCACGGCGGCATCACATGATATAATGGGACTTTCCCCCCCTTTGCTGAACCGGTCATGGGCGTGGCCAGCATGTGACGCATCCGGGAGTTTGACAGCCCTGCTCTAAACAGAGTTCAGATTTTTTTTTACTGTGCTAGAGTTTTTTCAAATTTCACTTTCCATTTGTGGAGAATAAAAGGAATCACTTGTAAAAGGAGTCCCACAAGTCAAGGTTTTGGGGAGCAGCAGCCCCTCAGCTCTGGACCTGGGCCATGAAACGTCCTAGGAAAATCAGTTTTACACTGACGAAAATAGCAGCATGGTGTGTTTATTCAGGACACTTGATTGTGTAGCATACTGATTGTTTCCCCCCCTAAACGTTGCTAAGTGTGATTCCCTCTTTCTAGGAATCTGCTCCGTGCTCGTTGCCCTGATGGCTGGGAAGGCTGAAGTGAGATACGACCCTTCCGTCATCCAGCCCCCGACTGTGGCAGAGAGGATCAGGGAACTGGGGTTTGGTGCTCTGGTGCTGGAGGATTATGATGAAGGAGATGGCATCTTGGAGCTGGTTGTAAGCAGACTGTTTCACTATCAACACAGAGGCATCTGGCAGTTTTTTATGCCACATATGAAAAGGATGGAAGCACTTGGGGAACTGCAGTATATCAGGGCTTCTGAAAAATGCGGAAGTCCTGCTGTTGTTCCAGCTAAGTGAGACTATATTGAAGGGGCAGAACCAGCCCTCCAACTCCACCTTCACTTCTTGCTCCTCTTCAGGGGAACTTTGCCTGTCTAGGTGGACATGTCCCTGAATGTAGGGATCATTCCCCTCAAAATTATAACTGAAAACCATTTCATGTTGCTGTCATACCTAAGTTTGGGCAACAAATCTTTCTGTTGCTGTTTCCAAGTTTCTAGTCTTAGTTGGGATTCCCCCCCACCCACCTTTCCTCAAACAGAAGCGTGCTTCTGTATATTTTCAGTTGTTTGCTTTTTTCTCGGTGTCCATATTAGTTTTTCCCCTGGTGGTCCGGAAGGCAAAGAATACACTTTGCAGGACGGCTATATGAAGACTGGGAAACACAACTGCTAACTGGCAGAATGGGGAAGTGTTGAAATGCAGAGCAAACAGCCGGCTTTCCCAACTCCCCTAGAGTTTTACTCTTCGGGGGACAGTTAAAATTCTTATATCTCCTTATCTATCTTTTTCCATTCTGCAGAAGGAGTGATTTGTGTGTTTTGCTTTTTTCCCAGCTTTCTTATTTTTACAAACAATTCAAGGCAGCGAGCACATCCAACATACTTTCCTCCTCCTCTTGTCCCCACAACAACCTCCCTGGGAGGAGAGTGTGACTGGCCCAAGTCACCCAGGTGGCTTTCATGGCTACTCACAGTCAGCTGGTTTCTAACCTGGCGCCTTAACCACTAAACCAACTGTGGCTCTATTTACCAGTTTGAATAGCAGAACAATTACAGAAGCATAACAAAAGCAATGATAAGCTAGCATCTTGAGCTAGGAGTGGGGGGGGGGGAGGTTAGGGAATTCTATCACCTTTCATCATGTTATTCTCTAATTCATTATTTATCATGCAGGTAAAATTATCCTTTAAGAAACAATATTCTGCAAACAAAGTTTTTTTTTTCCTCACAGGTAAGAGGGATGACTTGTGCCTCGTGTGTTCATAAAATAGAATCTACCCTTATGAAAACAAAAGGGGTTTTGTACAGCTCAGTGGCTCTTGCAACCAACAAAGCCCATGTTAAGTACGATCCGGAGATCATCGGCCCTCGGGATATTATACAGATTATACAGGTAAGTATTTTTGCCAGTACAGTTTCTGGGAGCTTGCTATTTTTTGTTTTGTTTTGTTTTATTATTTTATTTTATTTTCTAGATTTATTCTTTTCCACAAAGGTCATTGTAGCTACCGGTAAGTAGAGGAAACTCTGAAAAAAGAGACTGAATATGGACGCTGGTTTGAAGTTGGAATAACCCCCTAACAAAATGCTAGGTTTAAGACAGAAACTTAGGTTCTCTCAGTTTGGTTTATGTTCTTCTTCTCCTACCCCCACCTCCCCACCCCTTATATCTTCTTATTTCTTATACCTGTTTGTTTAGACTTTAAGCTGTTGCCAGTGTTCTATCATTGTTAATTTATATCATTCATTCTAAAGCAACATGTTTTTGGACAATGGCTGTTGTTAAATAATATGCAGAACTCTGATGAAGGGTCAGTTTCCCTTTGTTGGTAGTATATGTCTTACTGATTTTTAGCTAAGATCTACGTGGAAATGTGCATATTCACATTATGTCTCTCTCCAGAATCTGGGATTTAATGCTACATTGGTAAAGAAAGACCGATCTGCTAGCCACTTAGACCACAAGCAGGAAATAAGACAGTAAGTCCTTTTTTGTGTTTATTTGTAGCTTGGCACATGTTTCCTGGAACATGGTTTTTTTCCCCATAACTATATACCGTCTTTCGAAGTTTTACCTAACTTAAAGTTATGATGGTTTATTCAATATTACCTTGTCTGCTTATTATTTAGGTGGAAACAGTCCTTCCTTGTAAGCCTAATTTTCTGCATCCCTGTAATGGGGCTCATGATCTACATGATGGTGATGGACAGTCACATGTCGGCCATGCACAAGGCTTCCAACCTGACTGAAGAAGAAATAGAAGCTCACGGCCCGTCCATGTTTCTGGAGCAGCAGATTCTTCCCGGGCTGTCCGTTATGAACTTGCTCTCCTTTTTATTGTGTGTTCCTGTTCAGGCAAGTAGAAAGAGATGGCAGTCATTCAGATGGCAGGACATAAAGGTTGTGCCCCATTTCCTTTTAGGGTTAGGGTTAAGGATGAATTGCGGTACTTAATCGTGAAACACTGACTCAGTCTCTTTGGGGGAGTAAAATTCAGCGTACCTCTTTAGTGCTTAGGGAGAGCATGTGATTGTGTGTGGATTGTCACCAGAAAGTGCCGAGGGTCCAGTAGGCGTCTTCCTTTAAAGTTACCGTTTGACTCCACTCTTTCACTGCTCCCACCAAAAGACTAACCTAGAGGTTCATTTGTTCAAATAGTTTTCCTTTTCTATTCTTTTGGAAGAAAGTCAAGAGTAATGTTTTTATCTTGGCATTTTGAGCATCTCTGTCAAAGTTTTTGTTACTTTCAGTATCATTTTCCCTTGACATACAGTGGGAGACTTTGCTTCCTGGTGAAAAACCTCTAGCACTACTGAACAAAATGCATTTCACAATTACTCTGAACTTTCTTCCTAAACTGAACATTTGTTGTTGTTGTTTTTTTGGGGGGAGGTAAAGGAAAGGATGGAAGAAGCAAGGAGAAGGTGGAAAATAAGGGGGGCCCTGTTAAATGTTGCCAATGAGGCAGAGCAGCTGCACAAGAAGAGGTTCCCCTAGAACTGCCCAGTTGCTCTGCCGGATGCCTCTTGGGAACCTGCTGCCTGCCTGTCATGTCCAGGGTGGATTGGAGGCATTTTCTTGAGGTGCCCATGCTCAGGGGGGAGCATCTGGTCGTTTTCTTCTGAGGTGTGACAGTGAGTGAGCATTTTGCTCCCTGTTTTCTGTGTTTCGGTGTAAATGTCCTGCTGACATTTGCCCTTCTTACAGTTCTTCGGAGGCTGGCACTTCTACATCCAAGCCTACAAAGCGCTGAAGCATAAAACAGCCAATATGGACGTGCTGATTGTCCTGGCCACGACCATCGCCTTCGTCTACTCCTTTGTGGTTCTTCTGGTTGCCATGGCTGAGAGGGCAGTGGCCAATCCGGTGACTTTCTTTGACACACCGCCAATGCTCTTTGTGTTCATTGCGTTGGGGCGCTGGTTGGAGCACGTGGCCAAGGTCAGGGCAGAAGAGCTCTTCCTCTGGTTCAGGGGGGCAGGTGGAGGGAACCCTGCTTTCAAATTACCTGCCATGTTCTGTGCTTACCTGTGTCTAACTACAATTTGGGTGTTATTAAAAAACATGTGTTTCAATTGAAGAGAATACATATAACAATAATACAGTATTACATACACCCAATAATAAACGTCACAAAGGTGGCTGCCTCCCTCTCCTGCAGCCTTTCTGCCTTCCAGGAGGTCTGGAAGGGAGCTCAGTGGCATTTGTGTGCATTCAAGCGACTCACAATTGTGCTTCCCTCAGGCAGGAAGGGAAGGAGCAGCAGGGAGGTGAGGCCATCGCACCGGGTGCCCTCTTTGAGGAACTTGAGCCCTCAAATTTCCTCAAGCTGGAGGTTAATGGAAGTTTTTTATATCTACCAGTGGCTGGCATTACAAACTGTTAATAAGCAAATGTATTTCAAACAAATGTCGCACTCCTAAAAACAAATGCCAAAGGAAAGGAAAGATTATGCTTTCCTTGGAACTTCGATTCCAAGGAGCCATGGTAGTGCAGCCGTTAGAGTGCAGTACTTAGTAATTAGTACTTAGCTGCCAGCTGCCTGCAATTTGGCAGTTCAAATCTCACCAGGCTCAAGGTTGATGCAGCCTTCCATCCTTCCGAGGTAGGTAAAATGAGGACCCAGATGGTTGGGGGCAATATGCTGACTCTGTAAATGTGCCATTGCTATGGTTGTTGTAAACCGCCCAGAGTCCTTCGGGAGTTGGGCGGCCTAAAAATTCAATAAATAAATAGATTTTCTCTTTCCTTGCTAGCTTGTGAGGAAGGTCTCTTGGTTAAAGACTTCTTGCTTAACCTGTGATTTTGATGCTTGCAGTGCATTTCTATGGTGCTTTGAACATAAAACACTTTTTAATCTTTTTTAGGGTAAAACATCAGAGGCCCTTGCGAAGCTAATTTCACTACAAGCAACAGAAGCAACAATTGTTACTTTAGGTCCAGATAATATCCTCATGAGGTATTTCCAGTTGTGGGGTGGCTTTTTAATGAAATATTTATATGCTACAGTGCTTCGTCCCCTGTAATTTCCTTGTAATCTTTATTTGTGTATTGCACCACTGCAGGTAACATTCTGCCTATGCAGTTCAGTGTAAATTGTAAATGTAAACAAGACAAGAGTAGCAGCTCGATATGAATTTGCATACCAACTCCCCAAAACAGAATTTCAGCTGGGGATTTCTTTACATTACTCTAGCCTCCTGCAGATGAAGAAGACTTTGAACAGGAATTTAAAAGAAAAGGGCGTTTCTTTGTGCAGGATTTAACAATCTGAAATGCTACATAAGCTTCCATCGCTGAGTCTTGAATGTTCTGACTTCTCTGCAGCGAAGAGCAAGTGGATGTCGAACTAGTTCAGCGGGGTGACATTGTGAAGGTGGTCCCAGGCGGCAAGTTCCCCGTGGATGGCCGAGTGATTGAAGGACACTCCATGGTGGACGAATCGCTCATCACAGGCAAGCCAGAATGGGTTTTCGTGGGCCCTGGACTCCGGGCTGCGGGGAGGGAAATTGTCAAAGAGTGACCTCCGTTTTGTTTTGGTTCTGATCTACTTAGGTGAAGCAATGCCCGTGACCAAAAAACCTGGCAGTTCAGTCATAGCTGGTTCAATAAATCAGAATGGATCCCTGTTGATCTCGGCAACCCATGTTGGGTCTGACACTACCCTCTGCCAGATCGTAAAGCTTGTGGAAGAAGCTCAGACATCAAAGGTATTTAGACTAACACCTCTAGGTTTCTCTCCTGTTCAGTGACCGTGATTCAAGAAAGCAAGTTGGTAGGTTAAAGTTAGCTGCAGTATATGGTTATGTAATATGCCAAACTGGTCTATGCAGTGAGATTTCAGCAAAATTCTCTGTCTCCTTGGTGTTTTTTTTTTTTTTGGCCCTGCCAATAATTATAGCACCAGCAAAGTATTAGTTAAATACCTTTCTCACTAAAAATCATGTATATTGTTTAGTACAAAATCTGCAGGCTAAAACCAAAAACCAGCTCAGCCTCAAAAAAGACTTCTAGAATTAATGTTGCTTCTTTTTCTCTCCTTCCCTTGCTTTAGGCACCAATTCAGCAGTTTGCTGACAAACTGAGTGGCTATTTTGTTCCTTTCATTGTTGGTGTTTCTGTGATTACACTTCTTGCTTGGATTGTGATTGGCTTTGTCAATTTCCAAGTGGTGGAAACCTATTTTCTTGTAAGTCTCTTTCCTTTTGTTTTTAATTTTTGTAAAAAAAATGACCTGCAAAATCTAATTAACCAAAAGGTTTCCTTTCTTGACTATTGTTCATATTCCCTATATTATGCATGATAGATTAATTTGAATTTAAATAGCAAAAAATAGGAAATATGATTCAGATGCATTGCTTTATATAGTGGTGTTTTTAAAATGTTGCTTTGCCTGCATTACTTACATTTACATTTTTGCTGATTTTTGCCCAATATTTAAACGTGATTTATGATTTATCTTCTAAATGCTAATAATCGCTAATAAAGATGTGGTTGGAAGACACCACGCTTAAAAGGAGTCAAGAAGAAAATGATCTGTGCTTGTACAAAGGAATTCTTATTTTATAGGTCTCAGAGTGGGAAAGGGGCATTTTAAGCATCAGTTGATCACCTGCTGAAGAATAAATTGTGTATAGAGGCAATGCAAGTTCACACTTTCTGTAATATTTTTTAATGCTGAATCACATTTAGTTGTATTCATGGTGGCTAGTGATATGCCTATCATTGTACCCTCCTTTATGCAGCCTTTGGAAGTTACAGCAAGAGGTTGAAATGTATCCTTGAATGTTTGCTGACATTTGGTGTCTGACTCTAGCCGGACAGTTTAGGGGCTATTCATCAGGTCAGGTGCTCTCAGACCACACTGGTCCTCATAGGCCTTTGCTGTAGGGGAGGTAGCAGAGTCCTGAAAGTCTGTCAAATGTTCCTCTGCCACATCTTCTACCAGACAAAATCAAGGGGGAGTTATTTTGAATTTGTTTTCCCACACTTTCCTCTTTCTGTGTTGATGTTACTTCTCCCTATTTTGTTTGCTAACCTTCTACCCCCTTCCCGTGGCAAGAACTGCACTCTTTCACGCATACACAGCTGATATATAAAATCAAGATGACTAGATTCACACTTCACACACTTCTGTGGTCAGTTGAATAAATTGTGGCTGGGTTAATGCCAAATGCTAAAGTATACACCCTATTTTATATGCCACAACTGATGAGTTCCCATATTATATTAATTTGAAGCCAAAGAAACCACATTGAGGGCAGCGTGTGACCTCATCAAACGGAGACTTCCTTTAAAGCAAGTGCCCATCCCGTCCTCTCTCTGTGTCCCAACAGGGCTACAGTAAGAGCATTTCCAATGCGGAGGTCGTGATCCGCTTTGCTTTCCAAGCCTCCATCACCGTGCTGTGTATCGCCTGCCCTTGTTCCTTGGGGTTGGCAACGCCAACGGCTGTCATGGTGGGAACGGGCGTTGGAGCACAAAACGGCATCTTGATCAAAGGCGGAGAACCGCTGGAGATGGCACACAAGGTGAGACAAGGGCCGGTCCTGTTTGGCCGAGCGGGAGAGGGGAAAAGGTCTCACCTTTGTCCAAGAATGCCATGAATCCTCCCCCCCAAACTGTTTGCTGTCGTTTACAACTCTAAAGTCCTGTGGACATACGGGTGTTTTGCAGGTTAAAGTTGTGATGTTTGATAAAACAGGAACCATCACCCATGGGACCCCCGTGGTGATGCAGATGAAGATGCTGGTGGAGAGCAACCGGATTCCCCGCAAGAAAGTCCTGGCCCTGGTGGGGACAGCGGAGAGCCACAGCGAGCACCCTTTGGGAGCAGCCATCACAAAGTACTGCAAACAGGTAGCAGAGCAGATCGCAGGACGTCGAATCATAGGGCTGGAAGGGGACTCGGGGGTCTTCCAGCCTAACCCCCTGCTCAAGGCAGGAGGCCTTACACCCTCTCGGTCCAATGGTTGCCCAGTCTGTTTTTGAAAACATCCAGTGATGGAATACTCACAACTCTATTGATCAATTCTTCTCACTGTCGGAAAATTTCTCCTTAGTTTTAGGTTGGATCTCTCTATAATGATCTTCCACCCGTCCCTTCTTGTCCTGCCCTCTGGTCCTTTGGAGAAGAGGCCACCCCCTTCTTCTCTGTCAGAAGCCCCTGAAGTCCCACCGAATCCTTCTCTCTGATAGACTAGACATACCTACCTAGGTCCTCCTCCATTTGTCGTAAGGTTTAGCTTTCGGATCCTTTATCGCCTTTATATCGTTCTTCTCTGCACACTTTGTAGGGGTTTGGGGACCCCTTCTCTAAACCTTCCACCATCTGCTTTAGCAATCCAATGAGTTTGCATTTGGTGCAGATCTTTTATGACGTTAGAAATTCTCTTCAGCAACATGCCCTGGTGAACCGTTGCCATCGTCCCCTCTTGCTGGCGTAGCCCTTCTGTACTCCTGAAAGGATGGATGCTGAGATCTAGCACATTGCGGATAACTGCTAAGATCAGTCAGAGTGGATACTTCACCATTACACAGAAACATTGCCAGTGTCCCGTCTAGGAGATTTGCAGATTTGAACTCTTTCCTCTATTCTTCCATCTAGGCGAGGCAAATGAATTCAGATCCTAATCAGATGTGTGATGACTGGCAGATCTTGAGTCATTCTCCCATTTTCTCATTCTTAGCCTAACTCATTCCTCAGGAGTGATAAGAGTATACAGGAAGGAAAATGAGATTTAAATGTGCTACCTTTGCTCCTTGGAAAAAAGATGAGTTCAAATATAAGTAAAGCACAGGCAGAATGTACAAGAGCTGTATTTTGCTAGTAAAGTATTCAGGTACTTTGGGCATATAATTCAAAATTGCCTGCAGATGTCCCTCTTGGAGGTCTTCATTCCTCACGTCCTCCAGATTTGGGAAGGCTTATTATTGATTCAAGCACCCCTATATTTTATTCCCACACCTTACATTGGAGTCGTGGTAGCGCAGTGGTTAGAATGCAGCATTGCAAGCTAATTCTGCTGACTGCCAACTGCCGGCAGTTCAAGTCTCACCAGCTGAAGGTTGACTCAGTCTTCCATACATCCGAGGTCCATAAAACGAGGACAGATAGTTGGGGGGCAATAAACCGCTCAGAGAGGTCTGTAAAGCACCGTGAAGTGTTATATAAGTGCTGTTGCTAATGCTATTGGAATCTGGATTTGGAACTCTTGTTCCAGATGATGGTCCTGTTTTTGCCCAGGTGAGTTTGTTGTGTGGTCCTTTCGTTTCTCCAGGAATTGGAGGCAGATATCCTTGGGACGTGCACTGATTTCCAGGTGGTGCCCGGCTGTGGTATTAGCTGTAAAGTTACCAATATTGAAGCCTTACTCCGAAGCAAGAGTGAAACTGTGGAAGAGACCAATGTCAGGAACGCTGCTCTCGTGAGCATGGATGAGACGGCTGAGCCATTCATGCAGCCAGCTTTGATCATCCATGAGCCGATGCCAGGTGAGTTCACGTGGGACATGTGTGTCTGGCAAATGGACGTTTGTGTTCCTGGCAAGGATTTGGCTTCTGGAGAGAGGAAGGGGTCTGAAAACCAACAAGTTCCATTGGCATGTTATCGTGTTGTGTAAGACAACTGTGTGGTAATACTTCCTCATTTATTCTGTGTTAATTCACAGCCAAGCACAACCATGTGAATAAAACGTTGCCCCCACAGGAAGCTGCCTAGTGGGCAGGGATTTACATTGCTACAGAGAGATTCTGCTTTCCAGTTGGCAGAAGTTACATTATGATGTCCATTAAATAGCCTGCTTTATGTAATTGGAGTACAAGAATTTGTAAATGAAGCCTGGGACCCTCTTTTTTGTGGGGTGGAGGGGGGGTTGACAGTCCATTTTGAAGACCCAGAAAGCAAAGGACAGTTGGGCAGGATTATCTTGTAGCTTTCCCTTGGCTTTACTGGCCCACGTGGGATGTTCTTAGATCGGAATCTGGTCTAGATGCATTTGCTTTGGGCTTCAAGGAGCCACCATTTCCCAATTCACCTGTAGAGGAAGGAAGATTACTCCTAGGCAGAACTGAAAGTCAGGTGTGTTCAGCCCTGTGGCAAAGAGGAGAAATGCACAGTCCCCAGGCCCACCGGGGCTCTTTTTCGGAATTATAAGTGATGATCCAGGTTGTTGTCCTCCTTACCACCTTTCTGAGACTAGTTTATTCTGTGACCATTGAAGCAAATGCGATGGACTTTGCAGAATAAGATGTTCAGGAGCTTCCAGGGCCTTTCATTTCATTCTGCAGACGGAAGGGACAGCTGGTTTTTCTGGAATACATGGAAACATGATTAGGCATAAGATGACGTCACAGCTTAAAACAGTCCAACTAGGGTCACCTTGATTTTTGTCTTTGTTCACTGGCTCTAGGCATATTTATGGACAATCATGTAATCGGGCTATTCAGGTCTCCTTCGTTCCTTAGCTAGAAGTGAATAAAGATTCTTACAAACTTGCCATTCATGAGCAGTGCCATTTATTATTAAATAAATAGCAGTAGGAATTTTGGGAGCATCTTTTCCAACTAACATATATTATTTAAAAAGCACAAGCTTTTGTGAGCTGCAGCTTCCTTGATTAGATAGAACGGCTAGACTGATGTACAATTGAAATTATGATGAGATGGGGAGCAGAAAGGAAGAAAATGGTTCGATTATGAAGATTACATGTATGACAGATTACCTTATCAATTATGTTATTAAAGCTTCTTTTTTCCCCCCATAATGGGGTCTTTGAGATCTGCTAGGGGATGTCCTGAGAGATTGAAATGCTTCACTTTGCGCTTCTTTTGAATCCTTGTTTTGATGACCAACTTCTGTCTATTATTCTTTCACGCATCTGTTGTGAGGTGTACCTTATGAACATCAGTAGTACCTGTGAGAGGGATCCAGGGCTCCTCATGGTCCACCACTACGTGTGAGCCAGAGTGTGCTACACTTTTCCAAAAGGGCCAATGCAGTCTTAGATTGCGTCACCAGAAGGACAGCGTCAAGAACACACAAAGTGACAGCACCGCTCTCTACTGCGCTAGGAAGGCCACACTTGCCACACTGCAGCCAGTTCTGCTCCCCACAAGGCAGAAAGGATTCTGAGGCCCGAGAAAGAGTGCAGAGAAGGGCAGCCAAGAGGATAAGGGGCCTGGAGGCTAAACTGCAGGGTGGATAGCTAAGGTGTGTTTTGCCTAGTGAGCAGGAGGCGTAGGGATCATTTGCCTCCAAAGCATCTGAGGACACAGCCATGGGCAGAGGGCGGAAGCTGGTCAGAGGGAGAGCCAACCTGGAACTGAGGAGAACCTCCCTGACAGTGAGAACCCTTAGTCCATGGAACAGGTGGCCTCCCAGGCTTGTAGGAGCGCCACTGTTGTGGTTTTCAAAAAAAAAATATTGGACAACCATTAATCCAGGATGAATAAGGACTGGGGTCCTTCCAGCCCTACGATTCTAAATCCCATAACCTTCAATAACATTTATTGGCCTGAAAGGGTGCAACCTGCTTCAGATCCTTGACTGACCCTGTTATTAGTGTTCAATTGTTCCTCTCTTTTTTTTTTGGATAATGGAAGTTTTCCTTTCAGGCACATGGATGTCTCACAAATATTCTGTTCTCATTGGAAACCGAGAGTGGATGTCTAGGAACGGCCTTCTTCTCAGAAGTGAGATTGACGAAGCCATGACTGAGCATGAGCGCCGAGGCCGCACGGCGGTTCTTATAGCTGTGGATGGTAAGTGTGAGGATTTGGATAGTCAGTATTTTAGTTTGAAAAGGCCGAAACGGGTGCAGGGGGAAAGGACGTGTAACCGGATGTGTTGAAATAGTTGGGCAGGATAGAAACGTTCATTGATGGGGGGGAAATTATTTCCAAAGATGCACCTCATAACAACTCTAAATCTATAAAACAGAAGTGTGGGTTTGTGGGTATGTGCCGAATAGGCTCTTCCATGCCTGTACCGATTTGGCCCAAACTTGCCAGGCACATACCTTGCACTCTGGAGACGAGCACGGGAGTGGGGGGGGGGGGGCGCATGACTGCCGTTGGGCCTTCTTTGCCCCCCAAAAAGACTGCTGAACTCCACACCCCTCAGCAACTCTGTACTGTGCATGTGTATAGGCCTCTGCAGCCGCCGAGGCAGCAATGGCCAATCCAGCCAATAGAGGCAAGGCATGCAAATCAGAGGCTCTACAGCCAATAAAGACAAGGCATGCAAATCGGGCAAAGAAGCCAATAAAGACAAGGCATGCAAATCTGGGAATTGTAGTCTGCAGCATTCCCTATTCATGGCATAAATACCCAGGTGAAGCCAGGTTATTGGCTAGTAATGAATAACACTCCAGAGTATTTCTGAATGGCTATTTAGGAGTATTTATTGCATTTACAATAAACATAAATGCACAATCATTTGACAGTCTAAACTTTGTTAACCATTGTCATTGACTATTTCTCTCTTAAATAATGCAAATATATATACTATCAAATAGTCTTGCCTTCAAATATTCAAAAGAGTTGTTTCAGTATGAAACAACTTCTTTTGTTTATTGAGAAGAAGAAACTTCTTCTTTTGTTTACTGAGAGCATAT
>JANHJO010000712.1:142829-160736 GCA_032468235.1 Pseudoxyrhopus heterurus
AAAGAGGATGTGGGAGTTTGTGCAATGAGGAGAGGGGGGACACTATCCTGCTCAGAAGGGCTTCTACACTAAAACAACAGGATTGACTGCCTGAGACTCTTGTGGCTCTTTTTGGAGGGGGGGAGGGTCTAGCTCGCTCAGTGCCGCCATGCCAATTTTCTGTGGCTGTCAAAACCAGAAGCCATGGCGGCTTCCAACAGCCGCATCCTCCAGACGGAATGGAACTACAGGGACTCCTCTTTATCAACTGTTTGAAGTTATGCCAGTGATGAGAAAGGAACTTTGCAATCCATCCCCACATTTACGATCTTCTTGTGTCTATAAAGCAAAGGAAAGCTGAAGTCCGTGGGTGCAGGGATGGTATATGGGGCTTCCATAAGGGTTGCAAACTGTGACAAATTGATCATGCCATTATGTGAGTTAGGGCACACCCTTCCTCCATTTTGGTGGGTTATTTCAACACGTGGGCTTTCTCTTAGTGACCACTCTGCTTAGTGACCGAGTTGCTTGTCCCAATTTTGCTTGCTAGGTGAAGATGACCTGCACAATTCCCAGACAGCCAGGAACCCAGGAAGGTCTAGCATTCTGGGGTCCGAATACACGCTGGGGATGGGCAATGCACGTGTGGCCAGCTCTGTCACCCCTTCCCTCCTCCACTACACACCGGCACTTCTCGACCGCACGTGTGAAGCCCAGATTCCCCGGAGGGAGAGGCTGCATTCCAAAGGACCAAGAGACGGCGGAGTGAGGAGAGTTTGGTCGCAGGAGGTTGGAGACGGCTCCTCCCTAGGAGTTCTCGGAGTCTATCTTTAATGATGCAAGTACTGTAGTTGGCATTAGTTTGGCAAGATTTCCGTCTACAGGCGAGGGACAATAAAGGAAAGCGCTCAGAAGCCCCTCCGTGCCCCTGTCCCTGTGTTTGGGCCTGACTTCAGGCAGCTTTGGGCTGCAGGACCCAGCAGTGGAGGAGGAGATACGGGCCAGTTTGCTTGACCTCTGCCGTGTCCAGTGCTGGAGACCCAACTGAGAGTAACACCCCTCCGTACCTGATTTGTCTGCCCCATAGGCCAGGTTTGCCATTGGGAGTCTCCCTGGCGTGGGGGGCGCAGGGGAGGCGGCAGGGGCCTTGCTCTGCTCACTGCCCCGGTCCGTCTGAGTGCTGCAGTCCCGGCTGCCCGTTTTGGAGTGCACCGAGAGCAGCGGTGTGGAGGGAAGAACCGGTGACGGGGTGGAAGGGATGGACTCCGAGCGGCATTCTGTTCCCAGCAGAACACCTGGCGGGGAAGAGGGGCAGGTGGTTACTTGGAGTTTGGCTCTGCCACGGGCCGGGGCCTCCTGGCTGCTGATTCTTGCCCATTCAACCCTCCAGGGAAGCCACTTTATCAAGCAAGCAAGCATCTGCAGGATTGAGAAAGGAAGGCGGCTTGCACCTGCTGGTTGTGTCAATTGCAACCTGCAAGCAGAGCTGCATTCCACATCAGCAGCCTGTAAAGAGTCAGGCAGCCGTCAGACGGGCTTTAATCCTCATTTTCATCCTCATAGTCTGTCAACTTATCTTTAACTTTTCAGATGCCACTCCCAGAAGCCACTTTCAAAATCTTTGTTAAAATGTAAATCTTGCAAGTAGCATCGTTAAAAATATGATGGGGAATAGGAAAAAGATCAGCAGCAATACAGACTGCCCTGCTCTCTATGCAATTATATACATAGATTCCTTCTCCTTTTAGGCTTTTTTACTTGATTAATAAAAAATAAACATTTATTGGAAAAAAATAAGAATGTGTAAATTTGGAACACTTTACTCAATCTACATGGAACAAAATTTCATAATCTTGTGGTAAATAAAAGCATGTATTTCTTTGCTTCAGTTGCCAGAGGTCCGCATGGCCCAAGTGGCAGATCTTTACCCCCTGTGTGGGTGGTGCAACATTTCATAGCAAATGATAATAATGGAAGTTAGAAACTCAAAATTTACTTCGTGTTTTCAGTACATTTTTTTGTATTTGGTGATTTTAATCAAATTTTATTTACGCTCCAAGATCAAACATATTAGGAGATAAAGGTAAAGGTTCCCCTCGCACATACGTGCTAGTAGTTCCCGACTCTAGGGGGCGGTGCTCATCTCCGTTTCAAAGCCAAAGAGCCAGCGCTGTCGGAAGACGTCTCCGTGGTCATGTGGCCGGCATGACTAAATTCCGAAGGCGCACAGAACACTGTAACCTTCCCACCAAGGGTGGTCCCTATTTTTCTACTTGCATTTTTACATGCTTTCCAACTGCTAGGTTGGCAGAAACTGGGACAAGTAACAGGAGCTCACTCCGTTACACGGCGCTAGGGATTCAAACCGCCAAATTGCGGACCTTTCTGATCAACAAGCTCAGCGTCTTAGCCACTGCGTCCCTCTTATATTAGGAGATTGATCTTTAAATACTAAAATAGTGAAGATACTGGCATTTAGCTCTGAGATTTAAAAGGCATGTAAAAATCATTTCTTTTTTTGCTAAAAATAATTCTTCTGCTTCTTTGGTTAACCTTTCCTCAATAAAATGCAGAGTACTCACTGTATAACTCTTGCAATTTCTACTTACTGCTAATCTTTTTTCCTTTGGCTTGTCTATTAAAAGAACATTAAACAATCACCTAGGCTGCCTTTCCAGCTCTTCTCCTCCCTCTTGTCTTCCAGGATGGGGGTGTTGCTGAGGGTGGAGGAGTGGGAGAGCAAGCCAGAGCCAGCGTTGGAGATGGAGATGAGGGATTTGGCCGGCCGCATGGAGGACAGCTGGTCAGTCTTGCTGGCCTCCTTCCGGGACCGCTGCTGAAGGACCTTGATCATGGCGTCCTTCTCAATGATCTGAGCATGAAGGGTCTTGATTCTGAGGTGGGATAAAAGAACAGTCTCCTCATTTCAGTGTTTTTCAGACTATACAAGTTCTCCCAAAGATTCAGAAAATTGGACCCGTTGAAATCATTGGCTGATTGCAAGATGCCTGAGCCTGCAGGGCTGTAGACCTCAAGCCTTGTTTCTCTAGATCAGGAAAGCTGCAGATTCCGATGTCAACATCCAAATAATGGAAAGAGGATGTGGAAGGCCCGGAATAGGCTGCATTGGTGTGCAAGCAAAGGGACCTTCCAAAGAAGCCCTGCCAAGCCACACTGGCCTCAGTCCAACATTTCCAAAAGAGGCAGTAGAGGAATTTAAATAACTCTAGGAAAAACACGGAAAAGGGAGAATACCGAAACTGAACACTAATTCCACCTACAAAAGCAAAGATCGATCCAGAATCTTAAGTGTGATTCTCCTCCTCCTCCCAAGACTTCCTGTTTGCAAACTGAAAGACCCAGATAATCCCCGCCAGAACAGAGAACCGATGCTGGCAATTTAGTCAAGGAGCAGAAATGTCACAGATCTCCTTCCTCCTCCTGCTTGGAAGCAAAGTTACTTCATTGCTTTGCTTTATCTTTGGGGGGGAAATGCTAGGATGGTATTTTCCTGGCGCAGCTATTCTGCCTTTCACCGTCTGAGTGTTAAAAACAGACAGGAGGACAAGAGTTCTTTATCACTCATTTACGTGATGAAGACACTGCATGCCCACAATTTCCCAAGAATTTGTACAATGAATTTGTACAATTGTACAATGGAGAACGATGCAGGACAAGGTTCTCATTTTGAATGCACCTCCAAAGGGCCTCTTCATGGGGCTTAACTAGGTAGGATCATTGCAAGCATGGGGTTGCCCTAAACCAGGGGGGTCAAACTGGGTTTCTTCGAGGGCCGGATCAGCATTGCAGTCCTACTCTGCGGGCTGTGGGGGGACGGGGAGACGGGATGGACACCTCTTGCAGTACCTCACGCGGTCCCCCCGCAGCCTGTTTTGGTTGCCAGAGGCACCACAGACCGGTCCTTTGCTATTTCCAGGCCGGCCCCGCAGGCCAGATTTAAGCACCCCGCAGTTCCGGCCTCCGGGGCCTTGAGTTTGACACTCCTGCCCTAAACCATTCAGGGCTTTCTAGGTCAATGCAATCACCTTAACTGTGCTTGATAAGCAACTGGCCCTTGATGTAGATCTTTCAGCTCTGGAATCCTATGCACTTTCTACCTTACGCTAGTTAGTTTCTCTACTTTGTGTCAACTCCAACTTGGCCACTTTTCAAGAATAGCCCATGCAGAACCCGCTGTGGTGGAATGTAGTCTGGATTCCTGAGAGGGAAGGGCTGCATCCCAGAGGACCAAGAGACAGTTTAGGTAGTTTGGTTGGGAGGAAGAGGGTCAAGACAGCTCTCCCCACCCCAAAGTTGACAGAGCACATCTTTAATGAGGCAAGTAGTTTCTTTAGTTTGGCAAGATTTCTGTCTGAAGGTGAGGACCAATAAAAGAAACTGCTTAGAAGTAATTCTCTGTAACTTTCTTGGTTTTTGGAGCCTGGCGCTTCCTGAGCAGTCAAGAGCTTCATGGATTTCTGGGTAATTCAAGAATTCTGGATTTCAGAGTCCCACACAAGACAGAGCAGAAGAAGGAAGCCGCTGCCCTTACCTGCCCTCCATGTCCAGGCACCTCCGGTTAGCCAGAAGGATCTCCTCCTCTTCCTTCTGGATACGAGCTTCCAGGGAAGTGTCATAGCTGGTGTTGGGCGAAGGGCTGATTACCGTGGAGTCCCTGCAAACAGTATTGGACGGAGAGTCAGGGAACCCTGCTTGGCTTTTGGGACACAGAAGCTTCCCGTTTACCAAGCAAGAAGAAACCCAGCTTGTTCCATCACCAGCGGATCTGCAAAATGCAGCTGGCTGAATTAGGCCATTTCACATTGGAGAGCAGGGGAAAATAAGATAATCCAAGTACCCCTGCAAAAGAAATCCCCATATGCAGAACAAAAATAGTTTGTTAGGTTCTGAGATGCAAGAAAATACATTTAAAGATGACGTATGTGGCAAGGTATTCGGGTTATTACTGACTATAAGGCAGCTTCCCTAACATGTAAGGGTGACAAGGATTTTCTAAACAAGCTAAATATGGTTTTTTTTTTGGGGGGGGGGATGGTTTGAAGCCGCAAACAACGTTCCAACAAGGAAGGCTGTTCCCCTTCCTGATGAACAGGTGCTCAGGTTTGATACAACTGCCGTTCCGAAGGTCCTGCGGAAAGTCAACGCTCAGAAAGCTGTGGGTCCCGATAACATCCCCGGGTGGGGACTTAAGGAGTGTGTGCTGACCAGCTGGCCACTGTTCTCACAGACATCTTCAACCTCTCGTTGCATCAGGCCAGGATTCCATCATGTTTTAAGACGGCCACCATTGTACCAGTGTCCCAAAAAATCTATAATCACCTGCCTTAAAGGTTACCGTCCAGTTGCACTCACTTCCATTATGATGAAGTGTTTTGAGAGATTGGCATATATGGTTTCATGCCTTCCCCCTACATTTGACTCATTACAGTTTGCCTATCGGAAGAACCGCTCTGTAGATGATGCTTCTTTTTGGGAAAAAAAAAAGATGAGGATATATATTTGGAAGCGGATATAAATTGGAGTCAGCATAATAAGCTGTAGAAATACTTTTGCTATTACATGGTCAAAATATATCGTATTAATTGGAAACTGGATTTTCCCCAATGACCAATACTCCTTAATTCTCTTTGGGTTTGATCTGCCTGGATGAAATTGGAAGTGTTGGTGGTCATATGAGCATTCTGCAAGCTGCACATTTCTCCTGTCAGATTTTATAGGATTCTTTTGCAATGTTGTCTCAATGTTTGTGTGTGTGTGTGTGTTGTGTGTCCGTCCATGTGCGCACTCTTACCGGTGAGCAGCCACCGTGGCTGCCGCATCCAGTGCGAACTGACGCATGACGCTCTCTTCCAGATACTTCTGCTCCCACTTGGTCATGTCCGCCTCCAGAGCCAGAATCCGCTCCTCCTTTTCGCGCAAGAGCTCCATCAGGGCGCCAGCGTTGTACTCGGAGGAGGCGTTGGCCGTCTGAGAGCTTCCCTGGCGCTGGCAGGAAAAGGCAACAGAACAAGCCCCTGAGGAGGGTGCAGAACGGCAACCAAGAACGTCGAGGTGGCGGGAGGGACACACGAAGGACGCTGGGTTGCGGGGCCTCCAAGGTCCCTTCTAGCCTTGGGATTCCAGCAGTCTGCCTTGAGCAGGGAGTGAGCAGTTTCCTCCCCCCACCTGGCCAGAAAGTTCAGCCCCTCCCGTTCTCCAAGGCGGTGGCAACCACAGGGGGTTCCAGGGGGCGACTCTCCAAGCCCCCGCCTGGCAACGAAGCACGAAAGGGGGTCAAATGTCAAGGCAGGAACCATGCTCCTACTTAGGGACTGGCCACCCAGCACCTCTCACATCCCAGTAAAGCAAAATGAAACTATCACAATAAAATGAATGAATGAAAAAAGGACCCCAATGTTGCAAGAGACTTTGAAATCATGGGAGCTTTTCATTCTTGCATTTGGAGATGAGATTGCAGGAAGTTCAAAAATATTTGATTATCCTGCAAGTGGTAGAATTATTTTAAAAATATAAAACATTTTAATTTTTATTGCACATGGCACATGAATTTGGCAACCCCTCCAGTTAAAGTAAAACTTCCAGACTGACTCCTGGTGAAATCACGAAGTTTTCTTAGCACCATTTAAAAGTGGGTTGCCTCTGCCTTCTCTGGCCAGTCTTTTTGTTAACTTCCTGCTCCAGTCTAGAACCCGGAACATTGCTGGTGCTCTTCCATCCATGTCCAGCCCCATTTAGCTTTCTGGGGATGGCCAAAATTATCTCAAGAGCTGGCACTTTCATGGGGTTACTTCTCCGGTTTTTCCAGTCTGAAGAAAAAAAAAACTTTTGGTTTTTCACCTCTGTCTGAAAAAGAGCCCTTGACCAATCAACTCCAGCCCTTAGGTGTCCCCAGACTAGACTAATGTTAACACGCCCTGCAAGGGGCTCCCTTGAAGATGCTCCAGTTGGTGCAAAACGCAGCAGGGAAGGCGGTCAGATGTGTCCCTAGAACAAAGCGTGTGACGCCTCTGCTCCACAAGCCGCAGGGTTGCCAAGCCAGCTTCCGGGTCCAGCTTGAAGTGCTGATATTGACCCTGAAAGCCCTTCATGGCATGGGGTCAGTTTATCTGAGGGAGCAGTATCTCTCCTCAGTTCTATCGGATCTGACAGAGAGAGATCAGCTAGGGAATGGCCTCGGGGGGACCCAGGAGACGTGCCTTCTCTGGGGTGGCGTCCTCCTTATGGAACACCCTTCCCCCTGGAATCAGGTTCCTCCCCTCCCTTTTGACGTTACGGAAGGAGCTGGTGATGTCATCAGGCCTGGGGTGCCCGGGGAGCCGGAGACACGTTCAGATGGCTCCATTTGGTGGAAGTGGCCGCTTATGGTCCTGCCTCTGACTAGGGGGGTTGCAGATTTGTTTATACCATTTATTTCTTAATGTAGATTGTTACATTTTTAAATATTTGTGGTTTTATCCAATTGTGCGCCACTGAGAGCCGCTTTGGGTGAAACGGGTGGCTACACCAATCTGATTAATAAACAAATACTTCTGCCTATATTTTTCGGATGCTGGAGTGGAGCAGAAGTTGCGAACCTGCCTCTACCTGCTGCATCCGGAGCGATTCGAGTTCTCTTTCCAGCCGAGTCCTGAGCCGGTGCTCCAGCTGCTCCCGCTTCTCACAAGCCGCCTGTAACTGAACCAGCGCCTGCTGCATCTTCTCCACCTTCTCCACGTACACCTGCTTCTTCTTCAGCTGCAGAAAAAGAGGGAGACATACGAGAGTCAGAGTTCCTCCGCCGTCACAAGAGGCTCGCACAGATTCCTCAGTCACCCCATCAACTGGGTTGGCTGTCTCAGACAGAGGTCAGAGCAGGAGCATCGAATCTGGATGGTCCATGTTGCTCTCTGGCCTCACCAGTTAAGCCTGCAAAAAAGGAGCTCCAAGCGATTTGTTGCCAATCACACACCACAAAACAAATCGGTCAGGTTCCAAAAACCAAGAGAGAGACATGATTCTTCTAAGCAGGCTTTTTAAAATTGTTCCTCGTCTTTGGACAGAATCTTGCCAATCTAAAGCAAACTACTTGTACCATGAAACATAGGAGCTGTCTTCACCCTCTTTCTCTGACACAAACTATCTAAATGTTGCTGTCTGTTGCTCCTTTGAAATGCATCCCTTCCCTCCTAGGAATCCAGCCTGCGGTTCTACCACCAAGGCTACTTTGCGAGTCTTTTTAATTTATTTTAATAGACATTGACAGACACCAATGAGACAACTAAAAAAAGAGAGATATTCAACAAACAAGATCATTAAAATACATATTTGAACACAACATACTATATCCTAAGAAATATTTACTTAATAAAATTAAATGAAGAACATTACGCATCATGAACACGTTGGAAGGAGCTGTGCTTTAACTCAGTTCTTAATATGCATGTTAATTTTTCCACAACCATGGAAATGTGGTTAATGAACTTTAATGGCAAGGGATGGGGAAGAATCTGATTTCCAAAATTAGCTGGTACCAGCGGGGTAATTTGGTTCCAATAAGGTGCCAATGTGCCTGCTCAGAAATGCTGCCCAAACCAATTCGTGCAATATTACTCTCCAAGGAGAGAGCTTGTTAAAACACTAGAAAATTACTCCCTAACCAAAATGCAGGCTCAAGAAAGCAGTTTAAAAATAACCCAGCAACTTCCGTCATTATGGATGTACAACCCTTTCTCAACAGATGGTCCCCGTCCATATTGGTCCATGGAAAGTTTTCTACAAACTTCCTAGAATTACGCAATCTGCACATGATGCATTGGGGAGGGGGGAGGGAAGAGAGGGGGGAGGACTGGGAGGCAGACACAGGGACATAAAACAAGACCCGAAGCATCACAGGCCTTGACCAAGAGCCGCTTGTCCAGGGAGGCGTCAGGGAGGCCCATGAAATGATAACGGAGGAGACGCCCCTGAGCACAAGATGGTCAAGCTCTGCTCTGAGATGATGACGTCCAAAGTTAAACAATACAAGAGCCCGATTTGCTTTTAAAAGGGGTCTGGAAAAGATTAGGGAAGCGGAGGAGAGCCAAGAAAGAGAGGAAAACCCAAGTTCCAGGATACAAGCCAGCCAGAGGCCTCCAGCGGGTGTCTCTGCCGAAAAACAGCTTAGCTAAGCACACCTTCCTCACCAAACGTTCTCAACAATTACCAGCTCAGAAACATATAAATAAACAACCAAACTTTCTATAATAGCTTAATTCCTGCTATCAGTTTAACGAGAGATCTTCGAAAGTTCATTTTTCGTTTTCAATTTCTTTGGCAGTTTGGGATTACACGACAAGTCCAACACAGGGATGATGGTTTTAACGTTTGGTCAGGCTGAGTCCGGCTGCTGGACCTTTTCTCTTCCCTTCTCCTCCCCTTCACAGCACCATGGAGGTTGGTTCTCCTTCACAGAGAGGCTTTCACACAGGTTGCCAGGAAGAAGGGAAATTGGTGCCTTCACCTCTGGCAAAGTTTCCACGCAAAACCACGATTGAAAGTCCAACAGACAGCTCTTCCATCTGCCTGAGAGGAGAGCAGGGCAGTTGTCTCCCTTCCAAGACGGCTCCTTTTCTAAGCAGCTGTGAACCTGCCTTTTCTCCCAAAGTAAAGTGAGCTGTAAGGACTGGCTGCTCGGTGGGGGGAGTCCAGACCTGCAGCATCTCACTCCCACAGGAAACCTGGCCTATTCTGCCACTACACTGAAATGTGGTATGAACTTTGCCAAAATCGTCATGGATACAGCTGAGAGTGATGGAAATAGCCACTCAAATCTGGGCTCTTCTATGTCCGAGATTCTCAATAAAGAACAATCACATACAAGGGAAGACGAGAAGTCACTAGAACAGAGTTCTCATGAGCTGCGAGTCCTGCTCTTGGCCTTGCAGGGGGATGGCCTCCAATCTGACGACCCCGCTCTTTAAGGGAAGCTCAGTAATAGTACAGATCCTGCTTAGCCAGCAGAAAATTCCGGGAGGTTGTGGGCCAAAAAACAAGAAAGCTAAATGCGTTGCCTACTTTTCCTTTACAAATGCAAGCTAACAAATTCTGGGAGAGGTATGGAGAACTGATTCATGTTGCAAAGATCAAGGAACCGGCGACTAGATCAGTTCCTAGGAACCTCTCTGAATAAAGAGAGGACAAGAGATGGCCCACGTGGGCTCCGGATGGCTGCTTCTTATGAGGAGACAGTGGTTTTCCACCAGTTTGACTGACAGGAAATGATGGCTTCAGCCATCTTGTTTACAACCATGGCAGAACTCTTTAAAGGCATCAAAGCTCACCAATCTCACTTTCTAATAACTTTCAAGAACTGCCTTTTAACCATCTTAAAGCTATTAAAGAGTTCTTCAGAATGACAGGTCTTCATCAGGTGAATTTATCTTTTACTCTGAACAGAAAAAAAGGTTAATTATATATTAAGGGATATAAAGAATTTGAAATAAACAGCAAAAAGCTGAATGAGATTTTGATCTAAGAAAGTTATAAATGGATTAAGAGTCCAGATAAATTAGGAATATTGACATCTACTATAAGATTTTGGATTTAACTATAAAGAACTGTATTTCCTGTGGGAAACAGACTTCTTTTGGCTAGCCTGACTATTGCAAGTCATAAAAAAAATAAGTGATGATTTTAGAATAGGACACTAGAAGGGACGAAATATTTTAAGCAGAAAAAAATAATAATACAAGCCTGGGCTTGATGCCAATCAATATCGGGACTTACAAAATGACACAAAATGTCATAACATCAAATATATTAAAGATGATCTTTGAATAATGGGGCCAGAAATTAGTAACTTTTAATATCAACACCGTCATTAGTGATATCTGCTTCTATCAACAAACTAGATCTAAAATACATTAATGAAGGAATGACAGATGGGGAACAAATTTTATCTGACAAAACAGAGAAACTACTAAAAGTGGAACTATAAATGAAAGGCCAAGAGAAGGATGCTTTATGGGTCGACTTATGACCACAATTAAGCCCAAAATTTCTATTGCGAAGCAAGACAGTTAAGTGATTCTTGCCCTATTTTATGACTTTTCTCACAGATGTTAAGTGAAGCACTGCAGTTATTAAATTAATAACAAGGTAAGTGATTCTGGTGCCCCCATGGACTTTGCCTGCCAGAAGGTCGCAAAAGCTGATCACGTGACCCTGGGACACAGCAACCATTATAAAAATATGCCAACTGACAAGTGTCCAAATTTTGATCACATGACCAAGGGGATGCTGCAGTGTTCATAAGTAAGAAAAAAAGAAAGTGACTTCATGAGTCACTTTTTCCAGTGCCATTGTAACTATAAACAGTCGTTAAATGAATGGTTGGAAGTCAAGGACCTTGTACTGGATATACAAAAGAAACTGACTGAAGTTTTAAAAATTAAACGGAAAATACAAATGATAAACCAAGGGAATGACCTGGAAAATATGTTCTTACTAGATGTAGAAAAGAGACTTTGTTGAAGAAATCTGTGCAAAGGGATAAAGAGGAATTGAGGAGAAATTAAATCTCACAACAATATTTGACTGGATTAAAGATTAAGATTGTTAGAAGTGAAAGCAAGGAATATAAAGTTGGTTTATGCAATCAAGGTAAAATAAAATATGTTGTTATTTTTGGCTATTCTTTTTGGACTTTCTGCTGATACCAGGACTGCAAAGATGATGCTTTATGAAAAGATAAATTTTTGTAACCTTAGAGGGGATGAAGAGTCAGCAAGCTAAACATTTTAAGCGTCTTATAAATGAGGCAAGCAGCAAGGAACAAAGAGCATTTTTCACCGTTTAAAGAAGTGGGAGCTTTAGTTAATGGAAGGCTTTTGTGTTCCTTCTCTTAACTTACTTTAAAGCACAGTAATCTTGCAAACCATGGGGACAGAAGACATCAACTGAGAATGAGAAGTACAGGACAATCCAAAGGTTAGAAATACTAGAAGGGAATGAAAGCTGAACAAAAGGCAGAGAAACAGTACAGAAATAGCATTTGGAAATTCCGAGTCTATATAACAAGATTTCTTTCTAGTAGGGGTAAGTATTGTGTACTAGCAAAAGTCCAACCTGTTACTGCCTTTGGCAACCACTGAAAGTTCACTGCTATCCACAGACCACTCAAATTTCTGGAGGTTTAGCAAATGAAGTTTGCAGCCATCATGGCAGTAAAAAATAAATATCTAGGACTGCAGGATACATACATGTTTGTGAGGGAACCAAACTCATATCTTACTAGAGCCAGATGCTTGCAATTCATTCCTCTCCAATCTGCCTCAGAGTCACTCTTGGGACTCCACCAGATATCAGACCACCAGTGTGTCTGTATTAGTAATGGTACTTTAACGTCAAATTACAGGCATCGATGTCTGCACCAAGTGGGTCTCTCTTCATCAAAGAAAACCCGTGAGGATTCTCATGCAAGATTTCAGAGGAGTAAGCCAATACTTTCAGCTAAACTTTTTGTCTAATGAAAATTATTCTTTTGTGCCAGAAAGATCTTTATGGGACTGCCAAGGAGAAAGAGAACACCATCACAGAACACCAAGAAACCAGGCATAGAAGACTCGTTACCAGGAGACGACAATATAGCTCCAATCATCTGAAAATTGGATCTTTCTGGGTCCATCAGCCCTGCACTTTCTCCAGCCAAGAATCTGGAAAATGTTCCCCTTCTTAAAATGGAAAAACAGTACCAAATTATTTTATGGCTTTGGGGAAAGCAAAGCATGCAGTTTTTTCTTCCTTACTGAACTGGGTTTCAGGTATTCTCCACTATCATTTGCTTTTAGAATAGAATAGAGCTGGAAGGGACCTTGGAGGTCTTCTAGTCCAGCCCCTTGCTCAAGCAGGAAAACTAATACCATTTCAGACAAGTGCCTGTCCAGTCTCTTCTTAAAAACCTCCAGTGATGGATCACCCACGATTTCTGGAGGCAAGTATCCACTGGTTAATTGCCCTCACTGTTAGGAAATTTCTCCTTAATTCCAGATGTATTTTTTTATCTTGAACCTGAAAGAGTCTCTGGATCCTTGCAACACATGGATTAATCCTGCAATTTCAGGTAGGCCACGGATGTCCTTCTTACTATTAAGACAGTGTTTCTCAAATTTGGCAGCTTGAAGACACTTCAACTCCCCAGATTCCCCACTCAGCAAGGGGATCGAAGTTCACACATTGTCAGGTCACCAACATTGAGAAACACTGTATGAAGGATTCAGTCAAAACATGACATACTCAAATGATGTCCGGGAGCAAAATGGAAAGACTTACTTCTTCCTCAAGCTTCACCACCTTGGCCTGCGCATTGTTCAATGCCTGGTCCCGGATCTCAATGTGCCTCCGTTGCTCCTCATTAGTTGAGCGAACCCCTGTTAGCTCCACTTCCAGTTTCTCCTTTTCCCTCTGGGTTTCTTTATCTGTGCAGGTAAAGTAGAAAGGGGGGGGGGAAATATGGCTTTTGAGAGTTGCTGGGAGCAGAGCTCAAAGGGCGAGCTATTAGCTTTGCGGATGAAGGGAAACGTGTTTCAAGCACATTTTTCAAACAGTTATGATGACACTCTTATTGTCCTAGGATGGCACGA
This sequence comes from Pseudoxyrhopus heterurus, assembly GCA_032468235.1. Lineage (NCBI taxonomy): Eukaryota > Metazoa > Chordata > Lepidosauria > Squamata > Pseudoxyrhopus > Pseudoxyrhopus heterurus. The sequence goes on from JANHJO010000712.1 coordinate 156,428, forward strand.
ATTGCATTTTCTTCAATTATGCTTCGGAAATTAAGCAGTAGTAAACAAAGAATCTCTCTCTCTTTCTCTCTCTGCGTGTGGTTGTGTGTGTTTGCACAGTGCACATATGTATGTATCATTTGGAGATCTCTTATTTCAGGAAATCCTGTTTGCCAGAATCTGCAAGGACGATACAAAAACAAGAATTATTTCCTTCCGATGCTGTCCAGCAGCTGATGGTAGAGTGTCCTTGATTCTCTATTTTACGTGAAACCCTCATAGCTGCCATTGCTAACCTTGCCACCAAGAACTGAGAGCCACAGAACTGCCGGTAAGAGTATGTGGTTGCCTCTTGGCAGCAGTGGAAGATTACCTGATCTAGTTCTAGACAAGTTCATTCCATTCTGCTTCCAACATCTGGCATAAATTAACAGCTTTTCAACATTATTGGGAAGAGCAAAGCAAAAGCTGTTGGGGAGACCTTTGTCCTCCCACATTGTCCATGGTGCACAATGACCTCAACCAGCACCCCCCTTCAGAGCTATGCCCTTTTAGCCTGGCAGGTAGAGATGGTGGGATAGCAGAACCACCAGGGAAGGGAGGCTCCTCCTGGGTGTCACCGGGACACGTACAGAGGATTCCTCGTGGGCAGATCCCTTGTGCTAGCATTCCTCTTTAAGGTCTGGGAGCAGAGAAGCTCCCTCCAGAAAATGAGGCAAGCCCCTTCCTTAGTTTTGCTCAGATGCCGACACATTAGCAATTCTTTCCATGTCCTCTGCGGGGTGGAGCTACCGGAATGGCGGCTTAGCTCGCCAAGTCCCACCGCATTCAGAGCAGGAGACCAGAGTCCTCCCGTTCGCAGGATTCTGGTTTCCACTGTCATCCATCTATGTCCCCGGACAGGCTCTCAGCTTGAAACGGCTTCTGTTCCGAAGCGAGGCAGAGCAGGTGCTTTTGAAGGAGAGGAATTCTTTCTCCCAGCACTTTCAATAGCCAACCGGGTTACAGGAAAAGACCGGGACAGGAATGGAGGCTGAGAAGGGCCAAGGCATGTAAACATCCCAAAGGCTGCAAATGGGCAAAATCTCCTCTTAAATAAATGATTGTCTTGAGCATTAATTCTTCAATTATTTGCTGTGTCGCCCAGAGTTGCTTTTGGTGAGATGGGTGGCTATATAAATTTCATAAATGAAGAATTAATAAATAGCCCAGGGCATAGGTCGTGAGCTGTAAAAGAGATGGTGGCATGCAACGTCACACGTCACTTAGGCCCCTGGTAGCGAACGCTGCGGATTCAGAGCCATTGGAGGAGAAAGAGGGGCTTCCTGTTACACACTGCAAGGGAAAGGAAGGCTGGGTTTGGGAATTGCTATCGAAATATATAGGCATCACATTGATAAAAGGCCTGAAATGAAATGCTATATAATAAAGTATCGGCAATGATGATTTTGCAAGAATAGCAAAGTATTTGTAATCTGCTGTGTTAGTGCAATGTTGTAACATGCATCTGCAAAGTAATTAGTATCAGAAGTTATTTTGGACTAAGAATATCCTGGAGGTTGGGAAAAAGGGAACAGAAAGTAGCAGATGATAGGAGATTTCACATACACACTCAAGTATGTATCAATTAATGACCATAATAGGAGTACAAGGAAGTAAACCCGGTAAAATTCCAGTAACTGAGAGGTTGTCAGAAAAAGGGTGTAAAAGGAAGGGATAAATCTCAAATCATGGCCACTGATGGTAGCTATTCCTTGCTGGACCTAGTGGCTCTCTCCGGACCACACTGCAATGGGCTACTGATGTTGTAAGATTGTACTTGATACGTTGGCTATTCATGTTCAAAACTGTTCATGCAATAAACCTCTGATTCTAAAGTAAGACTTAAGTTGCTGTGTTGCTGTTTCTTTGGTGAAGTATTTTTATAACAACACAAGACAGTGGAATGTGTGACTCCAGCCCCTCTGGGTTGGAATCATGGCTTAGGGTAAAGAGGTGCAACTGTTTTCAGGCCAAAGATTGCACTGAGCCTTGGAATGGCATAATGGGGGCCGTGTTCCAGAAGGCAGTCATTGGGGCCAGAACAACCTCCATGTAAATATTATAATTAATTCAATGTTCTTAGTATCGCTCCCCACAATTTAGAGACTGCCTGCTTCTGCAAGGTAAAAGCTGCTGTTCTGTAGCCAATATTGGGTGGGAGTTCAATTAAAACTTTTGGGGAGGGGGGCAGCAGCCCTGGACCCTGGTTGTACATCTCTGGATGAAGACTCCTAGATGAATCAAGCCCACCCTCCCCATTCAGTGAACCACCAGCCGCCCGTGACCCTGTGGGCCATCCTTTCAGGGAGCTTTCCTCGCCAGATTCCTTAACGCCTCCAACAATGGCAGAGCTTCTAAGGTACTGGAAAAAGTTCTTAAAAATCCAGGGAGACAGTCAGAGATGTCTCTGCCTTGAAAGTTGCTCCTGCTGAACTAGATATAGGAGGGGTGTCAAACTCACGTCACCACGACGGCGTCACGTGACGTATCGGGACTTCCCCCCCCCTTCGCTAAACTGGGCATGGGCGTGGCCAGAGCGTGACGCATCCGGCCCGTGGGCCTGGAGTTTGACAGCCCTGAGACAGGGCATCGGTAAAGGAAGTGTTTTATGACATTTTGAGCTTCAAAATATCTTGCCCAGTTAAAGGTTACAGACACAATGGTTGTAGCTGTATATTGACTGTTCTAAAACAATGTCTTAGCCCAACAGGCGGACCTCAGCATGAGGAAGCGGGAAAGCAAGTTGGCTCAGAACACCCTGTTTCTCCAATAGACTTGGCTCTCCCCTCCAGGCAGCTGAACACAGCACAGCAGAAATGTCTGGGTGACTACGAGAAGGAGTTCTTTTACTAGCAAGAGACCAAGGGGGGCTGTTCCTGGCTCTCACCAACTTCTCCTGTTCTCCTGGGAGTTTCTCAAGCCTACTTTCTTCTGCTTTCAACACTTTGCAAAACAATTAACCACAGCTCTTGGTACAGGAAATGTGATGGACTCACTTTGTGCAAAGAGCTGGGAGATGGTTTTCCTGTTATCCTCAGTGCCTTCAAATTCTTTCTCTGCAAGTTGCTTATTAGCAGTATCCATACGGTCTGCAAAGGAAGAAGAAATGCAGGGATCATTGAACTTTTGGGGGCTGATTAATTAACCGTTAAGAGTCTACCCCCCGTGTATCATTCCTTCTGCCACCTTGCACAAGTGTCTAGTGAGGCGGGCTGGACTGAGAGAAAGAAAATTACTGCAGCCCAAGTCACCCAGTGAACTTCCATGGCTGAAGAGGAGTTGGAACATAGGTATTCCTGGTTGCCCTGGACTCGCTAATCCATCATCCAGTGGCTCTATGGAAAGCTATCCAAGCAATTAACCTTTCTTTCCATTCAACAAAGGGGACAGTATTTCGCCATCTAATCTATATTAAAAGCTGCAAGTTCAGGCAAAACTGTAAAAAAATAAGCAATGGCATATGAACAGGCAGACATACTGTACATATGAATATACAGGGCATTCAGAAAGTAATCAATAATCTCTTAGAGTTTGTTCCTCACAGTCTGAGGGTCTTTCAGGTGTTTTTTTTGCAAACTTCAAGTGGGCTTTCATGTGTTTTGCACTGAGGAGAGGCTTTCATGTAGCTACTCTGCCATAAAGCCCAGATCATCGGTGGATGGTTGCAGTAATGGTTGTCCTTCTGGAACTCCGTCCCATCTCCACACAGGATCTCTGGAGCTCAGACAGAGAGGGACCATCAGGGTCTTGGTCATTTCTCTAAGGCCCTTCTCCCGACTGCTCAGTTTGACCAGGTGGCCAACTCTTGGAAGAGTCCTGGTTGCACCAAACCTTTTCCATTTGAGAATTATGGAGGCCCCTGTGCTCTTAGGAACTTTCAGTGCAGCAGAAATGTTATTGTAGCCTTCTACAGACCTGTGCCTTGCAGTAATCCTGTATCTGAGCTCTGCAGGCAGTTTCTTTGGCCTCATAGCTTTTGCTCTGCTACTGTATGTGTTGTCAGTTGTGAAACCTTCTGCCTTTCCGAATCATGTCCAATCAATTTACAACAGGTAGACTCCATTCAAGGTGTAGAAACATGCCAGCAATGATCAAGAGAAATGGGAGGCACCAGAGCTAAATTTCACACGTTGTTGCAGAGGGTCTGAATACTTATGCAAGTGTGATATTTGTTTTTTCTTTTTAATAAATTCTAAAATTCTGTTTTCACTTTGTCATTGTGTGGTACTGAATGTAGATTAAAGAGAAAAAAATGAATTTCAACAACTGTAGAATCAGGCTGCAGCAT
>JANHJO010000716.1:62305-72917 GCA_032468235.1 Pseudoxyrhopus heterurus
ATTCTGGGAGTTGAAGTCCACAAGTCTTAAAGCTGTCAAGTTTGAAGATGCCTGCAGTAGAAGACTGTCAGCTGTAGTCCTGCTTTAGACATGAAATTAGCTGGGTGACTTTGAGTGAGTCAGTCCCTCTCAGCCCTAGGAAGAGATTTGAACACTGTTATCAAACACCATGAAACTTTTTTTTAAAGGAAAAAAAAAACCTAACAGCACGGGCTTCTCTTTCAATTGAAGTTCTTAAAGGAAAATTCAATAAGATGCAGTTCATTCAAATTATTTCTGTACAATACTGATTACTTGGGGATATCTTAATGATTCCCCCCCCCCCATGGTATGTGGACCTTTTCCCCAGTCCCAGCTCAGGTTCTGGGATAAGCAGTTTCTAATCTTCACAGGTGGCTGCAGAGCACTTCTGCCAGATTTAGTGGCCCCCTCAAAAGGGAGAAGATGCTCTCTGGAAAACTTAGCTTCAGGACTGACTTTTGCATATGGGCATTGAGCTCCCATTAACCCTAATTTTGTGGGTGTAATTTTTGTGTTCATAAATTATTTCGTCCACTATAAACCACAGGTACTGCAAGTGGCTTCTGATGTCTAACAGCTTGTTAATTCACTCAGCAAATTACTGTTCAATTCATTGTGGTTACAGAATTACAGGCTCAATTTATCAGAGGTCAGTGCTGAAAATCAGGTGCTAAATGAGCTTTGGATGGGGGCATTTTAATGGAATTAAATGTCCAGTGGAACACAGCCATTTCAGAAACCTCATCATTGATTACCACTTTATTCAGATTATGTGGAACGCTGGAACTTTTTGCTCTGCTTGTTCTTTATTTCTGCCATGGGATATAGATTTATTAATAACTAATAAACTAATAACTCTATACATATAGAGCCTGAAACTCTATACATATAGAGCCTGAAACCAGGCTAGATTTATTGAATTGGCACATTATGGTGTCTAAACAAAAGGCCTAAATATTCATACAATAATACTAACTATATAATGTGACTTCAAAATTAATAAATAGTATTTTGAAAATTAAAAGTGGGAACCTATATAAATAGTATAAAATACTATAAAAATTATCTTATTGCTCAAAAATCATTTTCTTTGCCCCTTTGTTGCAAACCCCCCCCTCTTATTCCATTATTATCAGACAACACACATCAACAGTTCATTGCATTCAGATCAGTTAACAGATTTTTTCTTTGAGTGTTGAAATATATTTATTTTAGCTAGCTCTCCTACTAAAACCCCCCAGACATTTTTGATGTCTGCATAGATACAATATATTAGGGCAAGAGGAAAGACAAACATGCACCTTTGTATAGAATGTATTATTTTTTATTATTTTATTTATTTATATCCCATCTTTATTATTTTTTATAAATAACTCAAAGTGACCAACATATCTACCACGCTTTCTTCCTTCTATTTTATGTGAGGTAAGTTGGGCTGAGAGAGAGAGAGTGACTGGCTAAAAGTCACCCAGCCGGCTCTGTGACTAAACAGGACTTGAACTCACGATCGCCTGATTTCTAGACTGATGCCTTATTCACTACTAGACCAAACTGTTATGATCATTGTATGTCCTATCCATATTGACAACCCTGCTGCTTGCTGCTCCAAATATATCAATAACAGCATAAGTCACAGGCATATGGGACATGTCACAATGCACATTTCTCTATTACAGTGAAATCTCATTTGATGGCTACATCTAAACAATGTGATTTGATGATCCAAGTCCTGAATGGAATTCCAACAAGACATTTGCAACTAAGCCATATTAAATATTCTTCAAGATATCCAACATATTTTCTTAATTATTTATTATTAAATCTGAGCACTGCTCAGCTCCAAGCAACTCCCAATCACTCGTGTAGAAGTCATATTTTTCCATGTAACCTCATTTTAAAACTATAGGAAACTCAGTTTGCATCATTAAAAGAAACGCCACTGATTTACCAGAACAGGACATTCGAGCATATTATTCCAGAGGTTGCACAAGTAACTAATAACAATGTCATCCACTTCCTTCGGCTTTCTATACAAAAGGGTTACTGGCTTAGAAGTCAGATTAATTCCTCCCAAACCTCTAACCATTGAGAAATACATACGCAGTAAAGCATCTGGATCAAATCTACCAAACAACAAATACCGGAGTTGAATAATCTGCCAAGAAGCACTCTGAGGTAAATCAAAGCCATTTTTTTAAACTTGCAAAAGTTGTAAAAAAATGGGTCTTCACTTGATCCATTGTAAGAATATTGTAGAAGGCCCAAACTACCCGCCCCCCTCCAAGAAAAGATTTACCCACTATTTTTAAACTAAATTAAATAATCTGAGCTTTTCATGGATTACACTTTCAAAACACTTTCATTATATATAGTATTACATTAAGGGCGGATCTTAAAACAAGGATTTTAGTGAAGTCCAATAACCAGTCTTGAATTGATCCAAAGAAAAATGTGAATTCTGAAGTTCTTTATTCCATCCAGTGACAAAACTTAGCATAAATCCCCAGTATTATAAGTGAAAAAAATTGAAGTAAAATCCTCCTGGATTCAGGTCTAGATGGAACAAGGTATGTTTTATATTTGTGTCTTCTTTTTCAAAAAGCCCTTTTGTCTGTCAGTGTGTTGTGACGTACTAAGACTAAGAAATGCCGGAAAGACCAACTAGTAAATATAATTGCTGGGTTCACATTATCAGATCAAGACAAAAAGGCTTATTTGCTTGTGGCAAAGTGTACTCTGTAATGCCAAACACTTGCGACATCTATAACAAGCCATGGTATACCATAATCTGTGACATTAGTCCCTAGCTCTGATATTGCATCACTTCCAAATGTAATTAGAAACTAAGTCCAAACCGGCTGGCACTCATTTCTGTGGTATGGAAGAAGCAAAACACACAGTTACTTCCAGAGACATCTTAGAAAATCATTGCTGTCAATATGGGAAAAGTGAAATCTAAATTTTACCTTAAAATGCCCAATTGGCTTTCATCTATGGAAGTTCTGATCCATCCAAGCATTTTAAAATCAGGAAAAATGGTAACATACGAAGATATTATAAATAAACAAGGAATGTTAAAATCTAGACAGGAGCTGGAAACACAGGGCCTAACTTTAGGTTGGTGACCGTACTTACAGATACAAACAAGATATAAAAAGGATGTGGAGATATTTGGAATTGAGACGGAATTGCAAAAACTAGACAGTGCTGCTTGATGGTGACTAAAAACTAATAACAAAATGTTACAATTGCTTACTCAACAGGAAAATGGAAGAGGAAATAGTCAAGGAGAATATGTTAGTATGGGCAAAAAATATTGGACACTCCATCAACTTAGATGAATAGGAGAAAATATGGAAAAGAAACTATAAATGTACTATGACAACATCATATAAAGAAAATACAGTTAAAATGTTTTATAGATGGCATCTCCCACCAGCAAGATTAGCCAAAATGTACTCAAACTTAGATCCAAAATGCTGGAAGTGCAAATCTGCACATGGGACTTATTATCATATGTGGTGTCTTTGCCCATTCACTAAGAAGTACTGGAACAAAATCAAACAGAATACTTTTTATTAGGAATGCTTCCAGGAAAGTTTAAAAAAGATGTTATATATTTGATGATACATATAATCACAGCAGCGAAAAACATTTTTGCACTATATTGGAAATCAGAAACAATCCCAATGGAAGAAAGAGTAATCAATAAAATTTTTGAATGTGCTGAATTAGATAAGCTAACTTTACTGTTAAAGGATAAAGGGGAAACGGAATTCTTTGAAATATGGGAGCTATGGTACAATTGGTTGAGTGATAGACAGCAGAGACTAGATAAGAAAAGAACTTAGAAAAATACCAAAACTGTAAAAAGACGCATGTATAGATATAACTGAGACTACAAAGATTGATAGGTTTAACAATTTGTATGTTTTGGAAGATTTGTTTTGCCAACACTGTAAAATAATAAATGTTGTAAAAGAAAAATGCAATAAAAATGATTTAAAAAAAAATAAAAATTATACATGAATTGTTGAAAAGAAGAAAGCTTGGGGTAATTTGGACCAGGTACTTGTAGAAAAAGGCTGAACTTCTGATCTGAAGTAAAATGTTTAGGTCCAAAATTGGTTTCATTATATGCTTACAATTTGTGCCTGATCCCAGTTTGTGGATCTCAAGGAATGAAGGAAGACAGTGAAAATAATATAAATTTGAAAGCATTTCTATTATGTTGGAGGAAAATAACCCTAGACTTTCTATTGGCCTGATTGATTGATCGATGGAATTGATTCCATTGCATGTATATCCCATTGTATGCAAATGATCTGACCTTTATTATACTATCTAGAACAGGTAGGTTCTGTTTCTCTTCTACCTTCTAGCTAAAAAAATATTTTAATTCATTTGTTCAAAGAATACGATAAGATCTTAGGACCTATTTAAAGAGCAAAAAAGGGTAACAATTTAACAGAACAGCTACTGGCTGGAGGAATGGAAAAGTGATATAATCATCAGTGGGAGTGTGCCTTCATTTTTTCTTCAGTATTAGTGTTTAAATTACATTTTAGTGCTTAAGTTGCATTAAGCTACATATTTATAAGGGGTATAAAATTCACGGCCCGCGGGCCAGATGCGTCATGTGCTGGCCCCACCACCACCCGGTTTAGTGAAGGGGAAAAAAGTCCCGATACGTCACATGACAGCACGTGATGACGTGAGTTTGACACCCCTGCAGTAGATGGAATGATTTTTTTTTCTGTACATAGTCATTAAAAGGCTGTTCAGTCATTAAAAGGCTGTTTATGGTACTTTAAACTTTGAAATTTAGAAGAAAAATCCCACTTAAAGTAGAATAATATTGATTATACACAAAATCAAAATATTTATTTGAAAATAGCTTGTTATAAGAATAATGGATTGTATATATATTTTTCTCTTTAAGTATTACAGATTGTGGATATCTACTAGTTGAAATGACTGGGCTGGATGGAAAAAAAGTTTTGAAATTGCTTCCAGCTTCCATATCAAATAACTTGAAGCCTCTGGTTCAGTCTCCAGTCGTGTCTCATGCTGTTAACGGAAACATTTCACTATCTGTTCATGATTATGCGAAGCCTTCATTTGCAAGTACTATTACATCTGCTGCTGCTAAAATCTCTAAATTAAAGACTGTTGCACCCAGTCGTTTAATTTTACCGAAGCCTTTAAATCAACAAGAACAAGTTAATGTAACTTTTGTTGCAAAACAAAATCCAATTACATCAACAGTTTTTGGCATTCAGAGTAGTAATTCAGCTGATAGATCATCCTTGCAGAAATCTGTTGCTCCAATTTGTTCGTACACAAGCACAGCAGTTGTGAAAACAGAAAATACTCCACTTTCCATGAAACCGCCAATGTTACCTTCTGGCCAACACCTTCAAATGCCTGCTCATGCTCAAGTTAAAAATCTACCAGTTTCTGTTTTGCCACCAGTAATTCAGGACAAAATTCTGGATATAGCTACAGCCACAGCCTCAAATACTTCAAGGACAGGTGAAAATATCAATGCACCAACTATTATCTTTGTATCACCAGTAAATACAGTGAAAATGCCTGCTTCAGAATCATTGGAAACAAAATCAGTGGAAGAAGTATCCAGTTCTTTATTACTGGCAACACCACAGAAGGTTGTCAATAGCTCTGCTATACAAGTATCAACCTCTGGTAGTATGGAAAATAAGATGAGTCCTATCAAATGGGTTGTTCATGAAAATCCACAGTCATCAAAATCTTACCTTGTCCCTGTAAAATCATCTAACAAGGTGGCATCTAAGCTCTTAAAAACATTGACTGATATGAAAAATACCGAAAACAATTCTACCAGTATTTTGCCTATTTGTTCTAGCAGCCTCCATGAAAGTCCTGCAAAAATACCTTCTGTAAAAAAGAATGCTCTAGTAATGTACAACGGAAAGGTGTATTTACTAGCTAAAAAGGAAGCTAATATTTTATCAACGCTCAAGTCTAGCAAGCAAGAAAGCACAAATGTCCGAAAACAAACTTCAGAATTAATTAGTTCAGTTACAAATAATACCATAACTAATCAGGTTATCAATCTTGTATTATCAAAAAATAAAAGGATTGCATCTAATGTGAAAGAACCTAAATTCAGTGACAATACGATACCGTATCTAGAATCGTATTGTAAAGTAAATAAGGATTTTAAAGCAGAATCAACACCTTCTGGCTCACCACATGATAATCTTCAAATAAGCAGCATCAGCCAACATGAAGCAGTGTCCTCAGGGAGGAGTGCTTTCGTTGGGATAAATGTTGCTCAGAAATATGTCACAAAAGAAAACACATATGATAGTACACATAAAGATCTTTCTTCTAAGGCAGCTACTGATCCTGTGCTACATCATGCAGTCAAAGAGGAAGAACAACAGGTAATTCTTCATATCAAATTATATTTATATTGGATATTTATATCATTGGGATTGTGCTCATATCTGCCAATATGATTAGTGAAAATGGAAATAAAATATTTTTTCTGTAGCAACCTCTTCCTTGAGGAATAATTTGCTGAAGGACGTTGGCATGGGTTTCTTCCATTTTTGAATAGGCCTCACAATTTTAGATCATCAGGTGATCTTCTTTTTTGATAAATAGATGCTTATATTTTATAAGATATCTTTTTATATTCAGTATTTGCATGTTTATTGTCTTGTAAATTACTTTAAGGAATAAAATGATTGAAATGAATAATGTTTACTATTTTAGGTTAAAATAACTTCAGGAATGCCAATTTGGATGAAGCATATCCAAGAGCAACAGAAAAAACAGTATCTTCAGTTGAGAAAAAAATTTGGTCTCTTTAAAGAAGAGAGAGTTTATCTTAGGAGAGTTTCATCAGTTCCATCTAAAAATTCAGAAGCATCTGTATTTTCCAACAGTGTACAAATGAATGACATTGATAATTTGATGTCTACGCCTATGAAAAGTGAATCTGAAAAAGAAGAAATGGTATGTAGAATATTACATTTATGTTTAATATTCTTTGATACTTATCCCTATTAATAACTATTATAAATAATAACGCCTGTCACAATGATTGGCTGGATTATTGTGATATCATTAAATGTTTATAGATTCATTTTATTACAAAAATATGTGTTTTTCAAGAAAAGTATGGAAGTATTAAAGTAACATCAAAGTATATGCCCTATTATTTTTTATAGCTTTTGACATTTTTATGTTATTTTTTAGTATTTTGTAACATTCAAAAAGGAGATATAGTAGTAAGTGAAACTATTTGAGTACTTTAACCTTTGAACGTGAAATAATGTCCACTACTTGTTTTTCCTTCATGAAAAGTGATATATTAAATGTACCATGAAACTTAAACAGGGCAGTTCTCAGTTTTATAGACCAATGTAGTGATGCCTTAAAAGAAAAACAGTTTTAGCGGGTCATGTGCTTATCCCTTCCATCCCTAATAGGTTCCTTTCAAGGACTTCCTCCCAGCACAAGCAGTAGTGGCAGTAAATCTAAACTAGTGGACTTGTTGAAGTTGCATGTTGGTTTAGGAAGGGTGTTTCAGAAGGCTTTGCATTCAGTAGAATCAAAGCTTTTCCTGGTATGTTTTCTAGCCCAGTCTGTAATACACCTCCTTTTGACGCCTTCTAAAATTGGACTTTCTAACATTAGAACATCCTAAAGGAGAAGAAAAATTGGGTTTTCAACCATAGGAAGAAAAAGGTGATATCCTTGGGACATTGTCTGCAAGACATTGAGTTGCATTCAGAATAACTGTAGAGTGAGTTGGTTAATTTATATTGTCACAATAGTATGCTACTCTTTTTATTCTTTATTTACAGATAATTTGGGAACAAAGAGAAAAGTTGAATATAAAGAGGAAGACAAAAGCAATACCAGTTTTGGAAGATTCAAAGAAGAGAAAAAATGATGTTACAACGATGCAGAACTCTGATCTTGAGTGTAACAGCTCTTACTCAATAATGGAAAACTTGAATAATTCTTGCACACAGGACTTAACGGAACAAGAACATTCTACTAGTTTTCTTCAGTGTCCTCATAACGTCTCAAATCCTTGGGTTTGTAACAATGAAGAGAACAGAGTTTTGCATTCTACTTCAAATTGCCATGAAACTGAAACTGCTCTCGATGAAAGTTCTTTCAAAAAGGATATTTTTCCTTTCAGTCCTCCAGACTTGGAAGAAACAATAAAAGATGAAAAAATAACAAGACTTAAACTGTTGCTGAGGGAACGAGAGGCAGCCTTGGAAGCAATTCGTGAAAAAATGCATCAGTGTTAACAAAGTTAATTTGCAAATTGCTGAAATGTTACCCGATGCTCTTCATTTAACCTATAATAAATCTAATTTCCTAATGTTTACATGGCATTAATAGGTACAAATATGAATCAATGGACTCCAGTTCCAAGACAAGAAGTATGCAAATCTAGAATCTTATTGACAAGAATACAACTTGCTCAGAAATTTATTTAATTCATTATAATTTTTATAGTAAATACAATTTATATTCATGCTGATCATGATCAGTCTCCAGACTGGTCTCACAAATGAAATGTAGATAGAATCCTTCAGTTGCAAATGTTTCTAAAGCATATAACTAGCTTAATACTGACAGAAATGTACTAGCTTAGATTTTATTTAGAACACTCAGTGATTAATATTGATCTGTTATTTAAGTGAGTAAATTTGTTCCAAAACAAAATAACATTTTTGAGTCACTAAAGATCAACAGCAGTAGCACTTACACTTACATACCACTTCACAGCCCTCTCTCTCTTTTTTTTTCATAAACATTTTGAATATATTGTATTCTCAGGGCATATCATTTACAGAAAAGCAAAGAAAGAACAAAAAGGAATATTAACATATATACTAATAACAATAGTAATAGTAATAGTGTAACAGAATAGTTTTAACTAGATTTCTCTTTATATTAGCTTATTTGTAGTTCTGCTGGTTATATTGGCATATTTATAATTATAAACCATCTTTATATTTAGTTCATACATAACAATAATCATCTTAATTTCTACCTCTTTATCTCTAACCACTCGTAAAATCTATTCCATGTTAAGTAATATTCTGTATCTTCTTTGTCCTTTATTTTAATGTCAATCTATCCATCTCTGCACAGTCTAATATTTTCTGAATTACATCCTCATCTGATGGAGTGTTCTCATTTTTCCAGCATTGTGCAAATATAATCCTTGCTGCTGTCAATACAAGCAAAACCAGATATATATTCCCTTTATCATAGCCATCCAGCATTATACCCAACAAAAATATTTCTGGTTTCAGATCTATATGTTGCTTGATTATCTTTTCCAACCATGTATATATTTTCATCCAATATTTTCTTGCTTTCATACAAGTCCACCACATATGAGAAGTACCTGGGGTCTGATTATACTTCCAACACTTGGCAGACATATTGCTAAACATTTTTGCTAATCTTTCTGGTGGAAAGTGCCACCTATAAAACATTTTATAGAGATTTTCCTTGTATGCAGTAGCCATTGTCAGTTTATAGTTCCTATCCCAAAGTTTTTGCCATTTATCTAATTCTATAGTATAACCAAAAACAATTTGCCCATAAAATCATTGTTTCTTTGACTTGTTCCTTTTCTATTTTATAACTTAATAAGTAATTATATATTTTTATGATCAGTTTTTCATCTGTCCCTAATAATATCAAGTGTTGTTGATTCTTTGTAAAAACCCATGTTTTTGCATCTTTCTCGTATTTTGATTGTATTTGCAGATGCGGCCACCAAGCTACGTCCACCCCTTGGTTTTGTACTTGTTTAGTTTTAACCCATTCTCATTTAAAATGTATCAATGTTTCCATTATAGAGAGCTAGACTGGTATTTTCATATACCATAGTTTTGTAGTTTAATCTTTTCTGATACTGGAAGCAAAGCATTCCTCACATAGTGTCCTTGAAAATATCTATGTATTTTCCTTCCATACCATAAAAAAAGCATGCCATCCTAATTGGAGATCATGTCCCTCCAAAAATAATAATCTTCTGTTTCAAATTTATCCATTCTTTTACCCATGTAAGTACAGATGCCTGATAATATAGTTCCCAATCTGGTAATCCAAAAACCCCATTGTTTTTAGATTCCTGTAACATTTTCAGTTTTATTCTTGCTTTTTCCCCTTGCCAGATATACTTCAATATTGTTCTATTTAGTTCTTCAAAATATTTTTTCTCTATTTTTATAGGTATTGTTTGGAATAAAAAAAAGTAGTTTCGGTAATATATTTATTTTATAGTGGCTATTCTCCCTATCAGAGATAGTTGTAGATTCTTCTGTGAATGTGAACCTTTCTCCAAGTCCAGCTTAATTTGTTGCATTAGTTTTATAATCTTTATTAGGTTCCTGACTGAAGTCTTGAACCAAAGGGAAAGGGAAAAGAGGGACAAGGAACAATACAAAAGTGGTGTGTAAGACACCGTTAAATAAGATAATCAGCAACATGCTGCGTAAAAGTCAAGGACATTGGCATTAAGGGTGAGCGTTCGGGATTTATGCAATCCAAGTCA
>JANHJO010000716.1:145545-161562 GCA_032468235.1 Pseudoxyrhopus heterurus
TTTCAGTTCACAACCAACTCGGTTCACAACCAAAGTTATGGAATGAATTGTGGTCGTGAACCAAGGTTCCACTGTACCAGACTGATCGATCTACTTTCTCATTGAAGGGTATTTACTCCAAGTATCTGAATTCCTGAATCCTCCAGCCTATGTGGAAAGAGGAGGTAGCATATTTCTCAAATGCAACTATCTTTGGTCCAAATTAGCCCTGAGTCAAGGACAGTCGGATTCAACCACAGTGCTTTGTGATAATCAGTTCATTCTTGATTTTCAGTCCATTCTTGGTTTTCTAAAAACATCTTTTGTCCCTGTTCTTCCTTCACTTTCTCTCTCTCCATCTTTTCTCTTATTTTATCTGAAGCATACCATAGAATTAAAGAAAAATATGCATTTACCAAAAAAATAACAACAACAACAACAAAAATCACTTCACTCCTATAGTATTCTAGCCAGAAATTATAGCAGGTTGTCTCAATGAATTGTTATTAATACTCTATTCCAATCACCAGTCTAGTTTTTTTCTACCTTTCCCCTCCATGTTATCTTTCCTCTCCATGTTTGCAAAAGGTAGCCATTTCTCATTTACTCTTTGGTTATTAATAAAGCAAGGAGTAATAAAGGACCAATGTTATAAATTCTTTTTGGTGAAGTAACCCTAGTGTTATTCTTATCTAAGATGGTCCTGAACTTTGGAACATAATTTCAGTTCCGTCTAAAGTTACAGGGCCATAAAAGGTATGTTTGCCAGAGTGGAGAAAAGCTACTTTTCTGTCTTGTATTTTTCAATACAAAGGTTGTATTTATTCCTCAA
Organism: Pseudoxyrhopus heterurus; assembly: GCA_032468235.1. Classification (NCBI taxonomy): domain Eukaryota; kingdom Metazoa; phylum Chordata; class Lepidosauria; order Squamata; genus Pseudoxyrhopus; species Pseudoxyrhopus heterurus. Next base: position 146,357 of record JANHJO010000716.1, read on the forward strand.
ATAAATCAAGTTCTCTGAAGTTGGATATTCTACTTTTACATTTTAGGGAACAGGGAATCTAAAATACAGATCTTTTATTGCAAAAATGCTGGCCTAGTCATACTAACAAAATGTGGGCACCACTGTCATAATTAAACTAATTTGGCGCATGACAGGAGATAACAAACATCCTTTTTCCAATTCTGTATTTTATTCATGTGCTCAATAACAACTGTGATGTAATATGGCTTCTGAGCATACAGGAATGGTCAGAAGCCAAATATTCTTCCTAAAGAATAGCCTGCTCAAGCTTCAAATGTGAGATTATTAAGTGTTATCTTCTCCAATGTGGTATCTTTCAGATTGTTGGACTAGAAATCCCATAACTGTGGATTATGGAAGTTGTGGAGCTTTTGGACAATAATATTTTTTTTAATCATGATGAAACATATTTATTTTTCTGGCATTTTAAATAATTATTTATTATATGGAAAGATATGACTGCATGAAATGTATTGCCTCAGTTGATCCAATATCTCAGCCAAATAAACTCTTTAACAAGCCAAATATTGTTTTTCAAAACAATAAAATTAAAAGAGGAAATATTCACCAACAGCCTCCTGCAGTAGCCAATTTTTCTACTCCCATCAATATTGGTAAGGACAAAAGAAAAAGTTTCACTGTAAAGAATAAAAGACATAGAATGTTACTAGTTTTGTTTGTTTAGCATATTTATATAGCTCCCCATCTCACAGAACATGACTCTGAGCAGTGTACAATGAAATCTAAAAATTAAAAAAAAAACTAAATTAAAAACACCAGTCAAAGTTACCAGCGACAGAGTAGCAGATAGAGCTATCATGATAGGCAATATAGCCATTTCACTAAGTTGCCCCATCTCTGAGATTCCCAAGCCTGATGACACAACCATGTTTTAAGGGACTTGTGGAACAATGTCAGGGCGGGGCTCAAGGGAAATGGTGTTCAAGGGAAATGGTGTTCACAGCAGAAAAGGCCTGATTCCAAAGTCCTTCACAGAGAGGACCTGTAGCATACCTCCTCTGCTGGACTTAATGTGATGGGTAAATGTAATTGGGTGGAAGGATCGCTCAATCAACTCGGTCCCATGCCGTGAAGGGTTTTAAAGATCAAAGCAGTACCTTGAATTGAATTCCAAAGCAAACTAGCATCTAATGCAGCTCACAGAGCAGAGGTATAACATGCCATTCTAGAGCCACACATAACTTCCTGCGCCACCACATTTTCAACCAGGTGATGCTTTAGAATACTCTTCAAAGTAGTCTCCTATAGTGTGTGTTGCAATAGGCTATCTGGGAGGTGACCAAGGTGACAGGTAGGAGAGGTTCCTGACCCGGGAATAGGCACAACTGGTAACAATACGAAGCTGTGCAAAGGCTCTCCTAACTGTTCTTTGAGCAGGAGTCATGATTCCAGAAGGCTGTCCATTCCGCACTAGGTATGCTTGGAGCAGTACCATCCAATACCAAAGATGGCCCTTAAACCAGAGAGCTGCAAAATCAGCCTTCCAGGGTTCATTTGAAGCCTGTTGTTCCCCATTTAGGCTCTCATAGCCTCTAGGTATCAGGATAAAATGTCAGCAGCAAAATACGTATAAAATTTATAAAAATAACAAAATATAAAAATAGTCAAATATTTATAATCTTTATAAATAATTTGCAAAACATTGCATGGAAATTATACAAGAAAGATACAGTGTTTATTTTAGTCAGGGCTACTGAAATATAAAAAAAGAAAATCTGCTTCGAAATCCAAAATCTGTTGGGACTACCATAACTACCAAAATTTCCCAAGAAGGCTATTCTGATTGATTGTAAGAATTGATAAGCCTACCCACAGAGTCAGGATATTGTTATGGCTTATCCAACCATGTATAGTTAAAGCTCAGAAAAGGAAAACTCTAGGAACATTCACTTATTATAATTACCAATTCTAATTCCCTTTGTGGTACCCAGAGCAGTGTACAAAAAAGGGATGAAAAATGATCTATTTATAAAAAGCCACCAAAAAACATCTAATCACAAAACTATTCAATAGAATTCATTTTAAAATACTCCCTTGAAACAAAACAATAGAAATATGCATACTTAAAATAAAATTCCATTAAAACAGCCTATTTCCTCCTCAGTCAGCATCTTTGGGGGGTTGCAGATCATCTAAAGTGCTACTCCTGAACATAAGATTGCAACCTTTTTCTCCTCCAAAGTGCCACTTGTACTTGGGGATTCAGAACACTCTATTTTCTACAGGAAGCCACCAAATTAGCATTTGGCGGAAGATCTTCAAAAACAAGAGTGGGAAAGTTGCCGTATTTGCTTGCTGAATAACCTGTCAGGTAAATTTTCTCAAACAACCTGTACTGGAAAACTCAAGAATAATAATTCTCCCTAAAAAAGGGAAGGAAGAGATACGATTTAAAGTACATAGCAATTTAAACAAGTACCATTTGTTTGCTCAAGTATCATATATTTATTCCACTGAGCGGAATAAAGGTACAACAATTCTGGACTGATTATTATATAGAAATGAGAAAAATGTGAACTTTGTTTTTGTTTGCTTTTGTTTTCATGGCATTCAACATTAGGGTATCCTGGTCTCTTGTAAGACAGTTCTACAACTTTGCTATATACTATCCCAGGACACTTACCTCTTATACTCCATGAGGGGTGCCCATTCATTACCATCCGGGAAGCAGAACAAGGGAATGGCCTGAAGCAACCTTTCCTCTTCTTCACGCTGTCCTCTCAGTAGATTCTCACGCTGAAACACAAAGCAGAAAGTAGAGAGACTAAAGTTGTGAGAGAAACTTCTTTGCATCTGTACTTTTGACTCAGTGTTGACTCCTGACAAGTGCCTGGACAAGTGCCTGTAGTTTTGGCAAGATTTTGGAAATGGCTTGCCATTGCCTGCTTTCTAGGGCTGAGAGAAAGTGACTGGTGGAAGGTGACCCAGCTGACTTTGCATCTAAGGCAGAATTAGAATTCACAGTCTCCCGGTTTCTAGCCTGATGCCTTAACCATTACACCAGACTAATACTTTTTGATGACTTCATCCAAAAAAACCCAATGTCTGGGTTTGTAAGAGATGCAAGCAAAAGTGAAAACTACAAGTAAAGAAGAGTCCCCTAACATCACTTACTTAGAGACTCGTATTTAATTGTGTATGGTATGTGTATCATGTATAACTATGTCTGGAGACTTGAAGTAAGGCTCAAGGTCATCACTTTTGTCAGGACTAATCTCAGAAACAAAACTTTCAATTCTTTTAAACAGATAATTTACATATATTGTACATATCAGAATTATTGTTCTCAAAATGATGGGTATGCTTGTAAAATAATTAAGGTAATATTCATAAAGAACTTTTTATATTGTCAAGTGACATCCAACAATCATTATTAACAATATGTAGCCAAATATTTTTATAACTTTTTTTTCCAAATGCAAGGTTCAGCAAGAAAATATTTTTAATCCCAATATAATGAATAGTGGTCTGTCTTAAAAAAAATGATTGTCCCAAGAAGAAACAAAAACTGGTATTATATTTTTAGACTCCCTACTCAGAGTAAAGTAGATGTTTTGTGGGCAAAAAATCCAATTAACACTCTGGCATTTCCAAATAAATATTAATTAAATGTGATATTTTCCAGCTGTATATTTAATAACTTTCTCCTTCTGTCATGTTAAAAATTACAATCTCATTTTAGTGTTTGGAAGCTCATGAAGGTCACTTCCAAATGACATTCTGGAGGCTATATGTAATCCCGATTCTCAGACAGTGGGCCTCTGACATAGAAGGTAATCAGGAAAGATCTGAAAGCTGCTTGTAGTCAGAATAAACAGTACTATTTTGACAGACTGATTCTGTATACATCTTCCTAGACCCCATACACATACAATCTGGCTGTTGCTCAATACTAAGCAGGATTTTACAAAAGGAAAAAAACAGTAAAGGACTTGCAGCAATTTAGATATGCTCCTACATACCTTTCCTTCTATGCACACACAATCATGAAGCAGAACTTCATTTAAAGAAACCTCTTCCTCCTCAGAATATAAACAGATCTAGGGATTTCCCCATTTGCAGCTAACCACAGCACAAAGATGTCTAGCAATATCTTTTTCAGGACCCCCTTAATATTGTCATTACTGTGTTTTACCTCAGCCCTTGATTGACACAGTTGTAAATTGGCGTTAGTTTATTTTCCTTATTACTCCAACTTTGTCCAAGGACAGCTTTAAGATATATAAAATCCATTAGACTTTTGTCACTCCTTACTTTGAAAAGAAATCAGACGACTGCAGCAATGTGAAAAGAAACAAAAGAAGCAGGGCAGGTTTGGCAATGAAAAAACTAAATGTCATTTGTGTTATACTTTCTGCCAGTTGAAAGGTGGATGAGTTGCATTTCAGCTCAATTTTAGGGAAAGGCTTCTACGCTGATTATTAATCTAAGCGAGAAATGCTGTATTTGATGCCTCCACAGAATGTCTTAGGAGCAAGGCCATATCCGTAGTAAGAAGTTTAAGAGCACCTGCTCAGGAATGAAAGAGCAGTGGAACAGCAGATTGCATCTTAAGCATCTTGTATTCACATCTGGTGGTTTTGGTGACTTGTGTCATTTCGCAGCACAAAGGCAAGACAGACCTTTATGTTTCTCTTAAGAATCAATCATATACTTCTCCTTGCTACATAGGCTGAGTGATGAAAATATATAGTTAAATAAAATGAAACTGCTGCACTATGAAAAGGAACCATATGAAGCAAAGCCATAAAGCAAAAGAAGAGGCCCAGATAACCAAAAATAGAAAATAAAGGACACAGATTCTAACTAAGGAGAGGATTACTTTGGGGAAACACACAATTAGACCAACACAATCTAAGCTTCAGCAGACATGCATGCACTTTTTTTTGTTAGGGAACAGATATATTTGATATAGTCTCAAATAAGACAAACTGTCTGGCCACTGCAATATTGGTGCCTTCTTCACTATCTACGTCTGCTACAAGTTGTCCTGCAAAAGATTTCTTGATTTTATCTATCTAGAAGCTCTGACATCAATTAATCACTCTCCTTTAATGCCTTGAGGTAGGCCCTAATAGCAGGTGCTAATTTGGATTTACTCCATGTTGTCCTTCAGCACTGCTCTAGGCATCTCTTGAACCATTTCATCTCCTTCAACTCATTGGCATATTCCAAAGCACCGCAAAAGGGTGGACAGCATCACTTATTGAGATGTACCACTAAGTATCATCCACCTATTCATGATAGCTTATCCCATGGTGATGGATGATCTCACCCAGAAGCTTCATGTAGATGTTAAAAAGGAGTGGAGAGAGAACACTGGATGAAATGAAATTGGAGCACAGCCAGCCACGACTGTTGCTCTAGGTTTTGCACATATTTATCTCTGAGAAATATCTGAAAGGGGCTCCCTGCAATGTTCTAATTTCTACATATGATGAAATCATTATGTTCAATTCCTTACCTTTGGAAATTGATAGGTAATCTTGGGCTCATAATTTCCCTTTGTGTCCTTTTTAAGTGAGACTACAACCAGGTATTCAAAAAATGGGTGTCCAGCTGAATAAGAAAAACTGTTTCTTTGTTTCAGCCTTTCATCAGCACCAGATTTGCTTTCTGTAGGATTTGCATCCTGGGAGTCACCTGTAATGCAAAACAACAGCAACGTTACCACTTATAGTTTGAGAAATGTAAAACGTAAAAATCTTGGCTAAGATCAGACAGACATTCCATGTCAAGGAAAGTGAATTATCTGTCTTGAAATACATGCTTCTAAAGGTAGCAAATTGAAACCATTCCTCACCATTTTAGAACCTATCTGCTACCTATAGATACTAGCCCTAACATGCAAGGCTTGCCTTCCGGTGCATAAACACTTGCCCTAAACATTTATAGCTAGCAGGCACATTAACAGTGGCCTCACCTCCCATCCCTTATCATCTGTCGCTGCACACATCCTCAGTCTTTATATAAAATGTCCCCAAGAAAGCTTTGATGATCGGAACCATCTGCTCACAATTTTTGTCTTAAGGTTCCTGCCTTCAAAATAACCTGCTCTGAATCAAGAGTATTCTACATTCACCTCTACGCTGCTGACACCTGCTCTCTTGAATGCCTTCACTGACATCCACTTGGCAGGTAGATATTATGTAAAAATCTGTTGCTTCCTTCAGACTTTCCTTGAATGGATGTTGCTATTTTTATGGTGGCAATTTTTCAAAATTATCTTCATTGAAGTTGTTTTCAACTTTGTTTAAATTGCATTTATCTACCTCTGTCTAGTAAGAATCAGAAAATCATTATAAATCTTTATCCATGGATCAGAAAGGAAAGAAAGAAAGAGCAGAACAGAACAAGAGTCATCTTGTAGGGGAGATGGGCGGTATAAAAGTTTAATAAACAAAAAATAATATTGCATATATAAATGCAAAGAAGCTCTTCTGAGTTAGTCAAATAATAAATTATAGATAATGACTGCATGAGGCAATGTAACTTTTCCCAATAGGTGGATTCAACTGCCTGAAGGGGGAAAAATCAAGTTTTAAGTATACAAGGTGTGTAGAGGAAAACCCCTTCTGTGTTTGCCTTAGACAGTTGATTCTAAAGATAAAGAAGTAAAGAATGTCATCACCAAAGCAGAAACAAATCTGTGAGAAGAAAGAACACATTTCCAAGCTGCCATGTAATCAAGTCAGCACCCAATACCCTTGACATCTTGTACATCAGCTGCATTTCAAAAACATGCTAAAGCAATAAGCCACCCTTAATTAACTTCTTTGGCTGTGGTTATTGGGCATGCTCAGCACAGACCAACCAATTTTATTATAGCTTTTAATAGCATGGCTTATTTCACACAACACTGTAATGGCTATTTTGCTCAAGACATTAGAAAAATATAAATTAAACATAAATATTATCTGAAAACTGTATTTGAACCAAATGTGGTTGTAAGAGTCAATTATTTGAACTGGATATAGGAACAAAATATAGTTGCCCACTTGCTCCTCTACTCTATGTAATGTCAGTGACCCTCCAATTGGAACTATAGAATAATTTAAATATTGGCAGCATAGCCCCATAAATTGCCCATATGGCTTTGATGCTATCAAAACCAACCAAATATTTCCTTTTGGTTAGTGAGGAAATACCAAAATAAGAGGAAGGAAGGAGCAAAATTTACAATATTTTTTTAAAAGACTAAAGCTCTGTTCGTCAAAACTGCTTTCAAGATAGAATGACTTTAAAAAAAATTGCTTTATGATTTGCACTATAGACATAAAATATCTTGGAATGCTACTGCCAAGATATAATTTCCAATGGTATGCTAAATTATAATTTATAGTTTATAAAATTAAAGGTCAAGCTTAGGTAGGCACTTATTAAACCTATTTTGGAGAACTGCACCTCTAAAAATGTTTATATTTCTCAAATTATTACAACTTTTTCAGATATTGCCAGTGTCTTTAACCCAGAAAAATCCTAATATCATGTAAAAATTATTTGGAAAAAATGTATTCCAAAAGAAAAGGTATGCATAAATATAAAATTATTGTAGCATAATATCTCAAAAGGGATGGAGTTTTCTAATATACTGTATGATTGGGTTGAAACCTCTATTATTTTGAAAAATAAGCTTAGAAAATCAGAAAAAAATGTGACCAGAAGAGTCACATTTCTATAGTCAAGATCAGGCTATAACCTTATTTCACAAGAAAATAAATCTAAAATATTATGAAGAGGGCTTGTAAAGTTCCTTCTTGGATTGCACAACTGAAATCTGCAAAAATGGCACCAAATATGAAAACCGTCTTCTTTGTCACTATTGGGCAACATTCTTTTTCAGTTAATTTAAAGATAAAGTACAAGAGAATTGACATTTCCCTCAGCTCTACATCCAACATTTTTCTTACCATGATTGGCTGGGGAAGAACGGGAGAAAACAGAGGGGGATTTATGGCTACTTTAGTGCTAATTCTCAAATCCCCCTGGCTGTTCATTCCATGGTATCAGAGAGCAAAACACACGCGCATGTCCAGGAGATTTCTGGACTAAAACACCTGTAGGGTCTTTTTTATACATTTTTTTAATGTTTCCTCCTCTTGTGCTATAGGTAAAAAAACAAGATGTAGAACCAGCTCTGGAATTTTGCAAATCAGCAAAGGCTGCAAAACACACATATGCACACACATGCACAGAGATTAAAGGGCTCCTCACTTCAAAGGTTTCCACTGAAGACTTGGTTTCTTAGAATCCTGTGAGCGATTTTGAAGTGTTATCCCATCCATCACATGAAATGCCAGAGTCTCCTCTTCCTAATGAGGACAACAGACTCCTGTGGAGTAATGACTTGCAGGAATCTGTTGCCTCTGGTAAGCGCACCACCCATTTTGAAGGTTGCATTTGTGTTTATGTCTCTAATGATGCTCCAGCTGACAAACTAAATAACACCCTACCCATACACACATACCCATCAGATTTTTTAGTAAAATATTGCCTTTTACTCTCTGACTTTAATAGCAAATAACAACTATTTCTGTAAAAATTGACAATCTGAAGAAATCCTTTGATGTCCATCCAGGATTCTTACAGAAAGCAAATTACCTTCAATGAGCTTCTGTGCTTGATACCCCTCCATCTGGATCAGGGGTGTCAAACTCAATTTCATTGAGGGCCGCATCAAGGTTGTGTTGACCTTGGAGGGCTGGGGTGAGCTTGGCCAGGCTGGGCATGGCCAGCACGACGTCACTTGTGTCGGGGTGGGGGCGCCTGTGGTGGCCCAAGAGCTCTGCAAGCGAAAACGGGTTCCCGAGCTCCATTTTTGACTGCGACAGCCTCCTGCAATCCTCTGCCAGCGAAAACAGAACCCTCCCAAGCTCTGTTTTTGGCTGTGACAGCCTCCTGCAACCTTCTGCCAGTGAAAATGGAGCTCATGAGGGCAGCCTCCCAAGCTCTGTTTTCACTGGCAGAGGCACCATGGGCCGGTCTTTTCCTGTTTCCAGGGCAGCCCCGTGGGCCAGATCTAAACACCCCGTGGGCCGGAACTGGCCCCTGGGCCTTGAGTTTGACACCTCTGATCTGAATGGATAAATAGCCTGGAAAGAGTAACTCTTGTGCTCCTCCAAGCCCAAATAGCAAAAAGGATTCTATCCTCATGTATAAACATAAACAGTTGTTCTTAATAGCAGCATTAATGTGGGGAGACTGAGAGCCAGAGACCTTGATCATTTTTTCCTAAAGCAACCACTTCACTCTCAATTTCATGCCATTGACATCGTTCATATGAAATGCTTCCCAACAAAAAAAGGATTCCGTTGCTTTTCAGAAATACTACTATCAGCACTTTGAATAATCAGGATCTTTTTAAGGACTATTTAGAATTACCTATATTCAGGGAATTCTCTGATGACAACATGAGGCCTCTTCTAAACAACATTACATCAGCCTACTCCTTCAAAAATGCTGTGTCTCTTTCCCCCTTCCTTTTCTGCTTATCTTGCTTTGAATGGCCGGAGAAAGGGGGTGGGGCGGGAGAAGAGGAGAGCAGCAAAGGACGCCAGAGAGCAGACCGTCTTATCTTCTGCTTCTAGTAACTAGCACCAAAGGAGGTGTTTTTCATCCACCCCTTTTTTTACCACCAACTCTGCTCTTACCGGTACTTATTTTTGAGACACCCCCTTTACATACCAGTAGCCCCACATAAAACTCTGAAAACATTAAGAGGTAAAGATGCGTTCCAATTCAGAAAAATGGAAAGGGGCGAATACTTTACAGGTAGCTTCGACTTACAACCATTTATTCACTGACGATTTGGAGTTATGACAGTTCAGAATTAAGGCACTTTATGACCATACCTGCAGTTATGGCCATGGCAGCACTCCTGTGGTCAAGTGATCAAAATTTTGGGGTTTGGCAGCCTATCCAAATTTACAACAGTGGGGTGCTTTCACTCCCCCCACCCCAATTTATCTCCCCCTCATCTATGCCCTTTTGGCCCTCTGCTGCCTTGCGCTCCACTGCCCCAGCTGACTTTTGCCAATTTCTCATTCCTTCCTTCCTGCTGTTAAGAAATGCATGGTCTGGCTCTTCCTGAGGCAGCTGCTGGCAATGTGAAGCAGACTCCCACTGGTCTTGGGAGAAAACCACTTCAGGAAAGAAAGGCTCACCTGGCCAGCAGCTGCCTCACGAAAAGTTAAGCTGGGCACTCCTCATTGATAGTGCAGCAAGAAGGTGAAGATCAGCTGGGGCCTTGGAGTTTCAGGGCAGCAGAGGCTACTCTGGCTGGGCCAAGGTAAGGCTAGGCCTCACATAGCACAAAGGGGCCTCCTAGTGCACCATGCCACTGGGGCCTTTTGCAGCCCCAGAGCTACACCACACCAGGAAGCCTCTTTGTACCGTACGAAACCCATCCTCATTCCGAGTCCAGTCCAACAGCACAGTGCAGAGGAGCTTTCTGATACATCACAGCTTGGGGGCATTTTGCAGCCCCAGAGCCAACAAAGCATCAAGAAGCGCTTGAGTTGCAGTGTATTCTTTCCCCAGCCTTCCTGAGCTCAGGCCACACCACTACACACCACTCCTCCCCACAACTTGTGCATAACCTGAGCTGGCCCTCTCAAGGCAGCAACCCATGTTCCTTAGCTGGGATTCCCTCCACTTCCTGCTGAATAGGAATTATGGTGGCAACTGAGACTGTGGTCACTAAGCAATGCAGGACATCTTGTTTTAGGACCACATCACTTAATGATGGAAATTGCAACCCCAACTGTGGTCATAAATCAAGGATTATCTGTACACAGAACTATAATCCGTGTTTGATTTTGGCTGTTATGTGAATTACATTCAATTTGCAGTGTTGCATGAATCCAGCCATTGTATTGTAGACAAGAAACATTTACTTTGTGAACAGAACAGAAAGGGAGTTGTTAACCTGCCCCACATGTGCACTTCCTGATTCCTGATACAAAGTTGTTACACATCTGAGTTTACTTCATACTTGATATAAAATAATCCCAGCCTTGATGTTGAATGAATCCATCTGGACTCCCCAATACGCACTGTCATACACTTATACTTAATCCTTTTCAATAATGGTAACTTGAGCTTCTCAGCAAACAACTTTGTTGAATTGCCATTCAACATGGAAAAATCCTGCAGTTGCCAGATCAGAGGTATTCTTAAAAGCCAGCTGTACATTATAGTACAGATAAAAGAGGTCAAGACGTATTAAACACTGGTTTAATAAAATAACCTTAATTATCTTGCTTTAACCAAACAAGTAATCAGAATTAGGATCGATATTTTGCCCAAAAGCAAATGGTAAAAAAAAAAAAGCTATAATAAATTTATTTATTAAGGTCTCTTAGATCTCATTGTTGGTTTCCCTCCAACTTGACTACATAATGTACTGTCAAAAATGAGTAGCTAAAGTTTGGTTAAGCGGAAACTGAAGTGCACAAAGTAACATTCGTTTCTGCATCCTGTCTCTTTATTTTCTGAAAACATTATCAGCTCTAATCTCTAGCTGCAAAAACATGTTGTACCTTAAAAGTCCATTATCAGAGACTTTTATGATCAGGTATAAAACCCAACCTGGCAGCTTCAATTTATTTACTTATTTATTTATTGCCAGTTCACGTCATTCATTCAGTCTTATTCCCAAAATCCCTTCTTCGTTTTCCCGGTTATTCCAAACGTTTCCTTCCGATGTCGTCACATGAAGTACACAAGGGACTTTCCTACTGTGAATTTATCGGAAGCATGCGGGGGGCGGGGGAGGCAACGCTCGGCGTCTGACCAACCGGCGGGGGCAGAGAAGAAGGGTAGACCCAGAGCAAACTTGGCAGGGTCATTTCCGTCGCTACCCCCCCAAACTTCTGCAGGACGGCGCCCCCCGAATTCACTAACATTATCGGCGAGCACGTTGCTCTTCCCGAAGAGTCCGAACTACAACAGAGCGGGGGAAGCAGGAGCGAGAAGCCCGAAGGGAGGAAGAGAAGGAGACGAAGGCTGGGCTGGGCTGGCGCCAGACCGACGGACAAGTGGGAGGAAGAGAGCTCTACCGGCTCTGCCCCTCAGGCTCACCTCTCCTAGACGCCCTCCGTATCAGGCTATTTCGGAAGAAGCGGGTGAACCTCTCTCCCGCCATGCCGACAGCGGCTCGCTCTCTGCCGCACCGGGCTGCTGCCTCGTCCCGTTTGGTGCCGACTTAAAACTTTTACACCTGGAAAAGTGAAAGCTGTGGCAGCAGCGGAGTCACCGGGCGGGAGGAGCCTTCGGGAGGCTGGGAAGAGGCGCGCTGCAGTTCCTGAGCGAGGCGATGGGCGGAGAGCAGAAGCCTCTGGAGGAACAACACCTGAAGGAAGGCAGCCAGCCGAGAAAACCCCAGGCCGCCACGTGCGCACGCCTCCGTTAAATTGAGACACAAGCCTGTGCGCATTGGTTGTGGGATCGTCAGGCATTCCGTGTCGGCGCAGCGTGATTGCATACTCACGAGAGGCTTGCTCGTACGTTTATATACCATTGCAGGTCTTTGCCTTCCCTTGTTTTATCTTTATGCTACTCTGGAACTTTTCAAACAGAATATGACATATTTAAAAAAAAAAATGCAAATTGCCTTGATGTCTCACATGGCTTCTGGGGGCTGACATGACATTTGCCAGATTTTATTCTTTAAAATCCATAAAGAAGGCTGAGCGCCAAAGAATTGAGGCCTTTGAACTCTGGTGCTGGAGAAGACTCCTGCAAGCCCCTTGGACTGCAAGACAAACCGGTCAGTCCTAGAGGAGATCAACCCTGACTGCTCCTTTGAAGGCCAGATCCTGAAGATGAAACTCAAATACTTTGGCCACTGAAGGAAGGACTCCCTGGAGAAGAGCCTAATGCTGGGAGCGATTGAGGGCAAAAGAAGAAGGAGATGGCAGAGAATGAGGTGGCTGGATGGAGTCACTGAAGCAATCAGTACAAGCTTAAATGGACTCTGGGGGATGGTAGAGGACAGGAAGGCCTGGAAGAATGTTGTCCATGGGGGTCGCAATGGGTCGGACATGCATTCGTGACTAACAACAACATTCTTTAAAATGTCTTTTGTTAAAGGCACAAAATATACTTAATTTATCACATTCAAAGTTATAAAAAAACTTGAATTGCACCCAGCGTCCTGGAGAAGTGCAATACCCATACTAAGATCCATTATTTTTCTAAATCCAAGCTTTTCTTAAATAGTAATTCCACCCATACAGGGCAAAATCAAACAGCTCATGGGGGATCACACACACATGTGATTCCCCCATGTGTGAGCACCCCCACAAACACTACAGGTACTCCTCAACTTACAACCACAATTGAGCCCAAAATTTATGTTGCTAAGTGAGAAATTTGTTAAGTGAGTTTTACCCCATTTTATGACTTTTCTTGCCACGTTTGTTAAGTGAATCACTGCAGTTGTTAAATTAGTAATACGGTTGTTAAGTGAATCCAGCTTCCCCATTGACTTTGCTTGTCAGAAGGTCGCAAAAGGGTATCAAATGACCCTGGGACACTGTAACTGTCATAAATATGAACCACTTGTCAAGCATCCAAGTGTAAATCACGTGACCATGGGGATGCTGCAATGGTCACAAGTGTGAAAAATGGTTGTAAGTCCCTTATTTCAGTGCCATTGTAACTTTGAACAGTCACTAAACAAACTGTTGTAAGTTGAGGACTACCTGTACACTGTTCTGTGAGCTTAGCTTCTCTGTCTCAAATACAGAGGTCTCCAGTGATCAAGAGATGATCTGCTACTACTAGCTCCTACTGAGAAAACATGCAATGACCCTCATTCAATAAATGAAGAAATCAAACTATCATGATGTAGAAAAATCTTCACTTGAAGCTCACCTGGCCTGTTTCTGCTGTGGTGTGGAACTTCACAGCTTCTGTATTCGAAGGATCTGGCAATGCTGGCCACAGAGATTTCTTCATTCTGGAACAGATGTTAGAACAATGACTTGGGAAGCAGGAGTTGCTTAGCTCTTGGCAGGCCAAGAAAGGCTCAAGATAATGATGTGGTTCTTTTGCATATATCCACTTTTAAAAAGTTTATGCATTTGCAAATCAGATTAAGCCAGGACCTACAGCCGAGTCCTATAGAACAGCGGCCCCCAACCTTTTGGGCACCAGGGACCAGTTCCGTGGAGAGAGGCTTTTCCACGGACTGGAGGGGGAGTGGCTGTGCATGCTGCCTGCATCCCACAGATGGAACTTCACTTGTTTGTGTGGCCCAGTTTTTTGTATGCCGCGGCCCAGTGCTGGTCCATGGGCCAGGGATTGGGAACCCCTGCTATAGAACTATACTACATAGGTACATAGTAATTTCACTTATAATGCTAAACCATCATGTCCAATTAAAAGCAGACAATATTATGCCTTAGCATTATGTGCAAAGTGGGTCATTGAAATTCAGTACATCTGATTGTCCTGAAAGTTGGACCAGTAGCACGATCTTCTATATTATAAATATGGAATGATATTGTCAGCACGCAAGACAATGCCTTTGCTAGAATTTCTATCAGAGCTTGGATAACAAGTGACAATTCCCCAGCTCATGTTCTCAGCTGCTTTACTGCATCAACTCACTGAAGCTACATAGTAGATGATTAATTAGCTGACGACTTTAGAATCAACTATCCAGGGAGATAACAGTTGCTCATGGCAGCTGCTTAGGAATTAATTTTATATGTTTCCTAACACCAATTCGTTAGGTAATTTGAGCATAAAATGCTGCCTTATACCAGTCAGTTTATATAGCCTATGCCATCCAATTCAGTTTACAAATTAATATTCATCAACAAAAATAGAGTTGATTAAAACTGGAATCTTTTTCTTGAACAATGGGTGCTGGAATAGCATGCAAGGAGTATTGTCAATGTAATATTATTATTATTATTTATTCAATTTATAAGCCGCCCAACTCCCTAAGAATGTCACTTTTTTCAGTACTAATGTAACTTTGAATGGTCAGCAAACAAACTATTGTAAGTTGAGGTCTACCTGTTGTGTTTCACACCCAAAATGCATGAATCAGGATGAGTTCTTAAAAGCACAGCATCTTTTATTGTACAAAACCCCCAAAAGTCCGTTTTGGTTAGAATAAGAGAAATATTTCAACTTGCCAGAAGCCTCTG
>JANHJO010000719.1:107082-124982 GCA_032468235.1 Pseudoxyrhopus heterurus
TATTTGTGTGCTTCAAAATCTTAAAAAAACAATAGAGTTCATAGGGGTCTGGAACGGATCGATCATATTTCCATACAGCCCAATGGGAAAATTTGTTTCATTTCACAACCAACTCGGTTCACAACCAAAGTTATGGAACGAATTGTGGTTGTGAACTGAGGTTCCACTGTATTTCATTCCAATAGCCAAACAGATATAAAATGACAGTATAAAGTGACTGTCAGTCCTTATGCTTAATAGCAGATATTCAGAATGGAAGACATCAAACGCTTACAGTTAAAGTTGCCATTAATTTTGGCCAAATGTCTTGTTGTGTTCTGAGTTCAGTCAGTTGAAATATAACCCTCTCCCATGCTTAATTTGCAAATAAATAGGACCGATGCTATGATTTTATATAGCGATACATAGTTTTTATTTCTTTCATACGATAGACAAAAATAAAGCATCTCAAGTTGTACTCCATATGTTTTTCCCTATAAAAGGAAAAACTACATCTGTTAGACTTCTGCCTGTAGTGAAATGTTCACCTGCCAGCAAGCCAGAACTTCAACACATCAAAAACTGTGCTGGAACCAAATTAAGTCTGGAGAGATTTATTTAGGAAGGGTAATTCCTTCATTTTGATTCTTCAATTCAGGATTGCGGCATTTGTTTGGTACTGAAGACTATGTTAAATATATACAAACCTTTTCTGATTTATAATGTGCTTTCAATTAATTTCAGACATCTGCATCCCATTAAATTAATGTTCATACTGGCAAGATGCAGCAGTTAAACATGGCACAATTACTCTGGGAAATCCATCTGCTAACCACAAACACGAAACATTTTGACAGGAGTTTTTAAATTGTGATACATTTATCTAAATTATACTTTATCTAACTAGGGCTCTGTCTTCTCAATATGTATGGTAGTTATCTAAGCCAATAATTCACCCCTTAAACAGTTTTCTTAATTTAATTTTCTCTTTAAAGTTCTGTCACATGATTCCAAATACCTGTACTATAATGAGAGGGGTTATTTTTTTTGGGGGGGGGGTGGATTTTTGATAAGCTATTATAGCTGACATGCTTCACCAAGTTTAGCACTAGAAGCAAATCACTTTGCAGACTTAGCTATTCTTATTCCCCATCCGTATCACAGTTCATTTGCTTTGTCCTGAGGATCCCAGATATTTCTAAGCATTTTGGATATTTTCCATGAAAGGTTGCTGATGATAGGAACATAGGATTGGACTGCTCTATACCAACCTTCCCCAATTTTGATAATAGGCAGATTTGTGGATATCAATTTCTACAATTTTCCGTAATGGCTATTCTGGGAGTTGAAGTCCACATATGGCCAGGTTGCCAAGATAAGAGAAGACCAATGTAAATTAACTGCCTTTATCTAGCTCACTGCTGTCTAAGCTGACTGATTCAGAAGAAGTCTACCTCAAGAAGAAGCTTTTCTCTGGTCTGAAAGTCTTCTACTAACTTTCTGTAAAGCTGTTAGGATTGAACCTGGAAACTTCAGACATGGTGTGCTGGGCCACGGAAGAATTTCTTTTCCACAAAGCTTGTGCTACCTTGTGATAACTTCACAATCATTGTCTTGTGCAACTGCAGCAAACGATCTGCTTTATGTTGTATTGCTTAACTTCATTTTGATAGGGTTGAGAAAACAATCCTCTGCTGTCTTTAAAAAGGAAAAAGGAAACTTTCTATTTAAAGGCCAATCCAGCTGAGGGTCAGTATGGTTGTTTCAAAACAGCATGGCCTGCTTCATGCACCAAGGATATTCTGCGTGCTCTGTTCTGCGTGCTTTTCTTACACAGGTAGTCCTTGACTTACGACCACAATTGAACCCCAAATTTCTGTTGCTAAGCAGGACAGTTAATAAGTGATTTTGCCACTATTTCTTGCCATAGTGGTTAAGTGAATCGTCGCAGTTGTTAAGTTAGTAACACAGCTGTAAAGTGAACTTGGCTTCCCCATTGATTTTGCTTTTCAGAAAGTCACAAAAAAGTAATCACATGACCACGGGGCACTGCAACCATCGTAAATAGGAGCCAATATCCAAGCATCTGAATGTTAAACATGTGACCATGAGGATGCTGCAATGGTTGTAAATATGAAAAATGGTCATGTCACTTTTATCAGTGACATTGTAACTTTGAATGACGGCTAACTGAAAGATTGTAAGTCAAAGACTTACCTGTATGCAATTGAGATAAGATTCAGCCCCACTAATTAATTGGGCTTTTGGAACTCTGTTCACAGAGAATCCTACCTAGTTAGAATAATTCTCTTTTTTTAATAAGGCTGCCAAAAACTCCACCCAACTTTCTTATTTAGCAAAACACCTGGACTATAGATTCCTCAGTTGGCTGTTTTACAAATATCTCTGTCATAGCAGTTGTTTTGCAAGGGTGGCAATCGACACGGAAAAATAAGACAGTGGAAACTTTTATGCTTTTTACTATATACCGTGACATTGTTTACAGTAGTGTTTGCAACAGGTATGTACAACACAATACTGGTATTCAGGCAGTGTCAGGTTTCCTCCTAAATCTCCCTGCCAGAGATTCCCTCTAGTTCTCCTGCTTCCTCTTCCTTTCTCTGAGTCACTTTTCAAGAAGCAATTGGACAACCGTTTGTCTGAAATGATATAGGGTTTCCTGCTTGAGCAGAGCGTTGGCCCAGAAGACTCCAAGGTCCTTTCCAACTCTGTAATCCTGTTAGTCTCCTTGCTCAGTTTGTGGCCCTGACAGGAGAGAGAATGAAAACAAAACAGTGGGCTAGAATTTGCTGTAGTGAGCTCAGCATGGATTGACCTCTTCCGAATACCTTCTGCTTGTCCATTGGGGAAAGGACCTTCTCAGAGTCATCCACCCATTCTTTTTCTGTGACCAGAGCTTATCAACCAACATCTATCCCTCTTGGCTCTTTGGTGAAGCCACTGCATATTGGCCAGTCGGGTCCTCCTTCTTATTCTTGGCATTGGGTGGAGCTCTCATCTCTTTGGGTCTTCACTTTCCCTCTTCCAGGGAAGCCACTCCTGCACTTTGCTTCTCACAAGGAGCTAACAACTACTGCACACTTAATTTTTCACTCCAGACCTTCTCTCTAGCTATGCTGCTCCCTCTGTGCACAATGTTTCTCTGTCTTCTCTTCTCCTTCTTTCTTCTCTCTCTCCAATTTTTAGGTTAGACTAGCAGCGTAACAATTGAGGAGGTGGGACCCCCAGGGCTCTAGTACTGCCTACCTCTGCATCAGGCTGGACCAATGGGTCTCAACATCTCCCCACCACAGCCCTGGATAGCCCTGGCCAGCAGACAAGTGAGCTTCCCTTTTCCCTTCTTCGCATTCCATTGGAGGTCTCACACTAGCAGAAGAGCAGTAAAGCCCATATGCCACACCCTTACTTTCAATTGTCACTAGAGCTGTCACATGGTAGCTTCCGGCTTTTGTATTATTTAACTTTATCTAAGACTTCAAGACAAAGTATTTTATGAAACAGTAACAGAAACAGAAACAGTTAAATAGTAACATGGTTAATTGTTTATCTATCTTGATATGGTTTCCAGGCGGCCTGATGAACCTCCACTTGATAGAGGTCACATTCCTTGGCTTGGGCATGCACTGGCATTTGGTAAAGATGCTGCCAAGTTCCTGTCTGAGATGAAAGAGAAGCATGGTGATATTTTCACAGTGAGTATTTATAGGATTTACATTCTCCAGGGTGCCAAAGCTCATCTCCTGCAGGGCCCAGTTTGATAGGCATTCATTGAATGCTACCTTGGAAAGCTTGTAAACTGCCTGGAATCCTTATACAGGTAGTCCTCAACTTACGACCACAGTTGAGCCCAAAATGTATGTTGCTAAGTGAGACATTGGTTAAGTGAGTTTTGCCCCATTTTACAACTTTTCTTGCCACATTTGTTAAGTGAATCATTACAGCTGTTAAATTAATAACATGGTGGTTAAGTGAATCTGGCTTCCCCGTTGACTTTGTTTGTCAGAAGGTCACAAAAGGGGATCACAAAATCAATTAAAACTTAGGTGGGCAATACTTCATCCTGCAGGTGTTCCTGAATACTGTAACAGGATTCCTCAGCAGTGGCACAATTTCTAGGAATCGACGGTAATCCTTGATTTAGAACACTATATGGTGCCAAAAATGTTAGTCAAATGTTTTTACTAGAGACACAGAAATTGTGTACTTAGTCATATACAAACATGTATAAACTGGCTAAATTTGGAATATGAATTGAGTTTCAGATGAAGGAGTCTTTATGTCACTCTCCCTCCCTCCCACTTTCCCTCCCTCTTTCTTTTCTTACTATAGTAATCCCTACTATCCATGTTTGGGGGAAGTGTCCTTTATTGTTTTTTTATAATTAACTCAAAGTGGTGAACTTATATAACGCTCTTCCCTTCTCCTATTTTACCCCCAACAACAACCCTATGAGGTGAGTTGAGCTAAGAGAGAATGACTGGCTCAGAGTCACCCAGCCAGTTTAATTGATACCATTAAGGGACATGAACCATTCAGTCAGTTCCAAACTCTCTTGAATTATGAATCAATCATTTGTTCTGATAATTGTTCATACAGCTATTCTAAGGGCCTTCTTTATATGGAAATTTCATTACTGAGATTCAGGAACCATTTAAAACGTATCCTAGTATAAACACATCCTCTAAAATTGCCCTCCAGGTTCATCTCCTTTTTAATATAATGCATTACATGGAGCTGTGGTGGCTCAAGTGGTTAGAACACAGCATTGCAGATCAGCAGTTTGGCTGATCGAATCCCACCAGCTCCAAGGTCGACTCAGCCTTCTATCCTTCTGAGGTCGGTAAAATGAGAACCCAGATTATTGGGGGCAATGTGCTGACATTGTAAACCGCTTAGAGAGGGTTGCAAGCCCTGATTGGCGGTATATAAATACAGTGCTATTGCTATTGGCCCTGAAACCAAATGGTAGCTCTATTGTAACCCTATAAAAGTACACTACTGTTATAATAATATAAAAATTACTTTGCAGTTCTTTGCCTTTTTTCATTAAATCAAATTTATATTTTTGTTTTCCTTTGTCAGCAACAGCAATTGCTGAGACCTTCTCTTCTCAGACCTGAGGTACCATTTTCTTCCTTATTCTGGAGTTTTACTTAAGTTCTTGATTCTGATGAGCATTGTGGAAAATATTTTCTTTGCCAGAGAAGGAAAAGGAAACAAATGTATGATATAATTGTTAAAATGCACTGACATCTGATGCCTTGCAGTTCAGACAGCTTATTTCAGTCTTTTTCAAGTTGATACATTTCTGTAACCTCTGTCCAAGAGTCTTGGTCTCTAGTTCATTATAAGCCCATGTTTCAAATAAATTACAACTTTGCAAAAGAGATAATTATAAGTCCATGACATACTTCACAGATCATATTCGATATTTCTAATCCAGCAGGAGGGAAAGGAAAACGGCCATATTGAAACCCAACCCAATGTATCAAAATCACAGCTGCCACCTTGATCTTTTTGACCATAAACATTTTGAGCCCTGAGATCGACTTATTTTAGAATCCTATAATTAGATGCAGCCTTAAAGTCTTGAATTATAATTACTGTTCAGTGCAGGTCGGAGATAAGGAAGATAACCTTGACCATTAAATGTAGACACCATTATTTAGGCAAAACTAGCAGAAACATTTTTTTTAAAAAAAAATCAAAATATTTAAAAGTTCAGAAGCATCTCAAGCAGATCCATCTCTGATTCATTCTAGCAGGAGAGGATACAGTATATAAGTGGTCCCCAACCTTTTCCCAGTGAGGGGGAGGGGAATGGGGGCATGAGCGCTAAGCCGTCACTCGCACAAGTTGAGTTGTGCACATGTGTGTGTGTGTACCAGCTGCTTGTGCAGCCTGATTCCAAGCAAGCCAGAACCTGGTAGTGGGCCGGGTGTTAGGGACCCCTGCAGTATAGCACAATCATAATTGCAAGATTCTGTGATTATAGTCAATTTCAATAAAAGTATTTCCAACCTTCCCTTGGAATTGATTTGCTTATCTGGTCTACTGAGAGGTGCTGACAGCAGATCAATTAGAATTCCTCTGACAGATGACAATCCAGTCGTATTGTTTGTTTATTTTCAAGAGCTGCAGGAAAGAATTTATAACTTCATGTGGACAATCCATTCCTCTGGCTGACAGCTCATATAGTCAGGCAGTTGCCCTAAACAGACCTGAGAATATTGAAATGGACTTCATTGACAAGAGTTCCCTTCAATCAGAAGGGAGAAGCTTGTATATCATATTTGCAAGGGGGAAAAAAAAAAGAAGGGAGGATATTATTGGGAGAAGTAAAAGCCCTTTGTTCTCTTCAGCAAACTAATTTATAACATTTTCCTGAAGAGATTGTGAAAATGCTTACACATAAACACAGAAAGGTTTGAATTGCAGATACTTGATATTATAAAAACCTTCAAATCCAAGAACCCCTCATTATGCAGTATATATATACAGTAGACCTGGGTATCCATAATAATAAATTTCATGTATCCATGATATTTGGTAAGTTTTTGTGTATTTCATGCGTGAACATGGATTTTTTTCACATGTATAAAGTACTTTTTTAGAACATCCTTATATGCAGTCTCGTTATCTGCTGTTGTTAAGCCAGAACAAACATTTCACCAAGAATGAGAGGGACTTATAGTTGAAATTATAACAATTCTACTATAATTATTTAATGTTTCTTACAACTAGTTTTTTCAATAGCTGTCACATCCTGTGAATAAATTGAATTCTTATTGGATTTTGAACAATATTTTTAAAGAAATATTTTAAAGAAATATATAGCAATAAAATAAAAGCAGTTGGCATAAGAAAGCAACATGCTAAAGAAGATTGTGCATAAAGCACAATAATAAAATATTGCTTTTTCAGCTTTAACATGAATGTGCCCCATCTGTCAACTAGATCTTTTTTTGGAATTCTAAATAGAATTGAACACAAACTTAAAAAGAATTTAAAGGTGGCATTGCATAGAATTACTACAATGCCAAATGTTAATTCTGAACACAACCACAGAACTTTCAGTGCCCCTTGGGCTGAGCAATCAACCTTGGTAAGACCACGCTTGGGATATCGCATCCAGTTTTGGCTGCCACGATATAAAAAAAAGGTGTTGTGTCTCTAGAAAGAATGCAGAGAAGAACAACAAAGATGATTAGGGGGCTGGAGGCTAAAACATATGAAGAACAGTTTAAGGAATTGAGTACGTTTAGTCAGTGGTGGGATTCAAATTTTTTTACTACCGGTTCTGTGGGCGTGGCTTGGTGGGTGTGGCTATGCGGTTGGCCAATCAGAGGTGGTATTTGCCACGGTCAGCCAATCAGAGGTGGTATTTGCCGGTTCTCCTAATTATTGCTACCGGTTCTCCGGAACCTGTTGGAACTGGCCGAATAGCACCTCTGGTAAAAATGACAGTATCTAGTTGGTGGCAGAAATAGCAAAAGAAATAGTCACCCATCACATCCAGCATGGCCCCTGATGGTCAAAATTACAAAAGCAGGTGCTAAAAGTTGCACTGCAGAATTGGGCAGAGGTGAGAGAAGACATTAAATCAAGGATGCATTGGAAGCCAGAGAGAAACAAGTATGGAAAAATGATCTCAGCATAGTGTAATTATATTCCCATGTAGCTGCCCATTTTCTGCTGAGTTGGAGGCTTTCAGGAAAACTAGCAGAAGATTGTTGAATTAACCAATCATGATATGCACATTTAATGGTATGTGCTAATACTTTTTACAATATTTCGTGTACTAGGGCATGGGATAAGGATACGAGACATAATGGAAACTGAATTATTACTCCTTAATGCATTCCATTTTCCACTGATTGCCTCCCCAAACAATAACGTAATTTTAAAAACAAAAGTTTCAATGCATTTTATCGATAGGTTGATTCCCACATTCCTGGTCTTTGCATAGAAGCTGCAACTTCTTGGCTGTGCTCTCTTTTCTCTGATAAGCCTCTGTTCACCAGAATCTACCCAGCATCATAGCATATAAATTGTCCTCAAGGAATAAGGCTAGCATATATTAAAAGCTGGTACACAGATGCATATTCATCACTTGAGTGATGACTTGATGTCTGAATGGACCATTAGAGATGGAAGACCCCAGAGGGATTTTTACAAAACCAGCACAGAATGCTTTTAAATAAACAATTGCATTCTGCTTTCATTTGCCACGTGATAGACATGCCTATGAGAACTCATGTGAATTAAAAGTTGTTCCAAAATATGAAAGAAGAGCTAATTTATAGGACTGTGCCAAATGTTTTTTGTTGTTGTTGTTGTTTTAAACTCGGGGAAAGAAAGTGTTCCAAGTTGGCTACAATGGAACTAATGATTCGATATTGTACATAGAACAAACTTCTCATAATATTTTGAATGGACCAGTAGGAATTCAAAACAAACACTGTGCTCTTTTATTTTCAAAAAATGTAAATTTTTGTCATCACCACCTTCACTTCAAGCAAATAGAGGGAGCTTGGCCAATATGGATGCACATAGGAGATATTTTAGATTAGGCTGTTATGGCTTATTTGTCCTGAATTTTGGTATTTTCAATTTAGCAATCGACTTATTCTAATGTAATGTATAAAATAATGTAGCTAAAAAGAATGGATCATCATTGATTATGTCATCAATGACATCAAAGTCCCAAAGGTGCTTTTTCAAAAGACAACTGGGCTTTGTTTTTCCTTGAAGACATTTTGCTTCTCATCTAAGAAGCTTCTTCAGTTCTGACTCAAAAAAATGGTTGAAAAAGCACCTTTGGGACAACTGTGACCTGGATGACTGAGAATCTCCATAGACAATGAAATGAAAGTCTTATTGGTTATCCTATAAAATCCCAAAATCCAATGTCATTTGCAAAGATCTGTAATGTTTATATTTCAATAGAACAATCACATAGTTTTGTAATAAACCAAACCCTTAAAAGCTCTATTGTTGGCCAAGGGCATTTATCCAATTAAAAAAAGATCCTAAGTAGTATTGTAAAAACCATTACCTTCCCAACCAATTTGGGCTTGATACAACTAAATGCAGATCTATGTCTTTTCATCTGTACAATTGAGATAATAAAACAGAGAGTGTACATATAACAGAGGGATGCATGTCCTTCCTGAAGCTGTGCACCTGGGGAAGAGGGCAATTCTTTGGTCAATGGATACAATAAAACACAAACTGGAGTCTCCTCCATTTCAGCCTGACTTTGGACTGTATGCTTTAATGTTAACAAACATTTAGAAAGATTGGGAAATTATCCAGAATTTCATTACCTAAAAGCCTGAAAGCTCCCTTTGACAAACTCCCATGCCAGTCAGTCAGTTTATTACAGTTTTAGACCAGTACAAGGGCTAGTTTGGGATAGTGGTTAAAGATTCAGCAAGTCACAAGTTGTACTCCCATCTTAGGAACAAAGGAAGTTGGATGACATTGGACTGGTCACTTTCTTTCAGCCCAAAAAGAAGTAAGCAACAGCAAATCACTTCTATTGGACTTGTCCAACCAGTGGACAGAAGTCCACAGCAAGTTGAAGATGAACATGGACACACACACACACACAACAACTCCAAGACTACTGAAGGATGTCCATGAGACAGCTGTGAACAGGACAAATCTATCTTAAGAAATCAATCAATACAAACTGAGACAGAATTAAAATACATTTATAATCCATGAGTAAAATCCAAATAGAGCAATCTATGTCTAGTCTTGGTTATAAGTGTATAATATTTAAAATTACAAAAAAATGTGATGACAATAAAAGTTTGATAAAATGCATCTAGGAGCATGCTCTAACTCAGTACTTTGTATATATTTTTATTCTTTTTTTTTAAATCTGAAATCTACCCAGAGTTATTAAAGAGTTTGATGGCCTCAAAATTGGATAATAAATATATCATTTGTTCTTCTTTGGGGGCAAAGGATCAATGTACATTGCAAGACCTTGCCAAGGCCAACTCACATGTACTGAAGTGCATTTGCAGAATTTTATCTCATCTTACATTTAAAGTTTATTAAATTTCCTCCCTCCCTTATTTTCACTCATGTCTTGTTTTCAAGAGTAGCAAACACCAATAATTATGCATTCTATATATTAAGCCACTCACATATCCTGCCTCCCTTTGTCCTTTACACTTTTCAATTTGTTGTGCTTTTGACTGTACATACTGTAAATCCCAGCTGCTGCTCAGTTAATTATATCCCAAACCTTCCTTTTAAAATATAGAAATATCTATGTGGAAGAAATAAAAGCTGGCTTACTCCTTTATAGAGATATATTTTTAAAAGTAGATCTACTGTTAACACTAACGTAGAAATGCTGCCTTCCAAAGTGGAAATGTAGATGTTCTCTTTAGATGAGCCCACGGGCAAAGTTTGACAGAAACTAGTGTTCTACTACAACTTCCTAAACAGACAAATATTTATCATCTTTCAGTGATAACAACAATTTGGACAGAATTCACATCAACTGCATCCGTACATTCATGACTAAATTTACAATCATAGCAGAAAATACTATTGGCTCACACTGCCCTTCATATACATCAGGACTTTTCAAACTGCAGAAGTTCAAGCCATGGATCTCAGATCAGAGTCAAATTCAAATGGGATTTGTCCTCTGACAGACATAAAGCAGAGTTCCTCAGGATCCCAAGAGGCTTCCAAAATGATAATCCATCACACTGTCACTAAATATATAGCATTTAGCTTATTATTTAAGATATTTACTCAATTTCCATTTTTGTCTATGGAGATTATCAGTCATCCAGACCATGGTTGTCCCAAAGATGCTTTTTTAAGAGGCAACTTTCTTAAACAAGAAAGTCCAGGATTTCCACTTTTGATTTCGAAATGAGACATTCTGGACTTTATGAAATGATCTAATTGTTCCCTTGAAGTCAGCTGCATTTAACACAGTCCGTATAATAATCCTGGCTCGCAACTGATTTTCACTGGATGTTATGTGGCTATTTGCATTCAATACTCACCCGTAACCCTGTCCTAAAACTTTACTATCTTATATGGATAGTTAATTTTATTCTTGCCTCATGACCTACTGACTGGCAGCTTAGAGGTAAACTTTACAAATGTTTTCCCATCCACGATCATGAATCTGAATGAAGGATTGTGTATACATCCTCACGCAACACACATCTCTGCCACGCTTGCATTTCATTTGAAGAGAGTAAATCTCCACAGCTCGACACCACACCTACACTAATCCTCTATAAATGTTACAGAGGCTGTACAGAGCACTATATTTATGCGAGTATAAATACCCATTTCCTCTGTATGTTTTCATGATTTTTTTTTAACCAAGCTATTACGGCAAAAAGAACCAGTTCCATAAACATCACAGAGACAGGATTCAAAATGACTTTTTGGAGGAAACAATTTTAAACCCACCACCGCCTTTTAATTTCCATACATTATCCTTAACCAGGCAAAAAAATAATTTATAGTTTCTGCTAACATGTATGACTGCCATCGTCCCCAATGATTGCTAAAAAAAATGAAGGAGGTCAAAACAGCGAACAAAGACCACTGGAATGAAACTTGAGCTTCTCTATATGATGCATTAGCATGAAATAATAAATATACCAGTATATTTCTCTTACAAAAACACAATACAACGAC
The DNA here is from genome assembly GCA_032468235.1 of Pseudoxyrhopus heterurus. NCBI lineage: Eukaryota > Metazoa > Chordata > Lepidosauria > Squamata > Pseudoxyrhopus > Pseudoxyrhopus heterurus. The sequence goes on from JANHJO010000719.1 coordinate 118,777, forward strand.
CATGTTCTTAACTTAGACAAATGAGGTTTCTTCTAAATGACCAGAACTTCCTGGAAAGGTCAGAGCCTTTATTCATTCTTTGTCTTTGAACTGCCTGCAACAAAATAACGGGATAACAGAGTTGGAAGGGACCTTGGAGATCTTCTAGTCCAACCTCCAAGCCATTCCAATGATTAATTGTTCTCATTGTCAGGAAATTTCTTCTTAATTCTAGGTTGGATCTCTCCTTGTTTACTTTTCATCCATTGCTTCTTATCCTGCCTTCAGATCCTTTGGAGAATAGGCTGAGCCCCTCCTTTCTGTGGCAGTCCGTCAAATATTTGAACACTGCTATCACGTCACCCCAGTCCTTCTTTTCATTATATTAGACATATTCAATTCCTGCAACCATTCTTCATAGGTTTTAGCCTCAGTCCCCTAATCAGCTTTGTTACTTTTCTCTGTACTTTTTTATAGTCTCAACATCTTCTTTGTACCATGTTGATCAAAACTGGATGCAGTATTCCAGGTATGGTCTTACCAAGGCATTATAAAGTGGTATTAGCTTCAACAGAAATTTTGAAGGTGTGGGAGAAAGGGAAGAGATACCAGGAACAGCAGGACAAATAGAAACAAATGAAAAGTGGAAAGTGTCCCCGTTCTAGCAAAACATCACAGCCCCTTAATAAGAAGGGCTCTTTTGATCCAACTTCTCAAAAGTTGGATGGCTGTCCAACAGTTTCCATTCTGAATGAAAACACAGAGAAGAACCAGCTTTGGAAAGAGAGATTTCTGGAAAGCAGTGTAGATGTTTGAGGAAATAACAGTTTCTGAACATCTGGTGGCCAGTCAGTTCCCCACCAGGATGAAGGTTTATTAGAAGATACTGGGAGCTAAAGATTGTTTTGTGAAAAAGCTGAAGACAAAGAACAGGCTATGATTCATCTTTTTATTGGGAGACGTTTATAATAATTAAAGAACATTTATCTTATTAAATGAGCTTTCATGCCATTGCAATTTAAAAAGCTAAACTAAGCAGCTCGTTAAAGCAGTATTTAATACATTATACACTATTGTATGTCATAGTAACAACATCCAAGAGGAGAACACAACCATAACAGCTTCCTTAGAAGGACCCACTTGCATTCTATACATTAATAAATTTATACTCCATACCAATCCTGCTCAAATAGAATAAGAGTTGGAAGAAGCTTTGGAGGTCTAGTCCAACCAGCTGCTCAAGCAGGAGACCTTATACCATTTCAGACAAATGTCTGTCTAGTCTCTTCTTGAAAACCTTCCGAAATGGAGCAGTCACAACTTCTGAAGGCAAGCTGTCCCACTGATTAATAGTTCTAAACAATCATACATTCACAGATCTTCTCAACAAAAACAAGGTTATCACTCTTATTTCTGGAAGGTCAGTTCTACCAAAAGGGAACTCTAACAGACAATGGTCATTTCAACTCCCATCACAGGTGGGACCTCTTCATACAGTTTCTCCACCAACCAGATTCAGATAGGAGATTTGGCCTCCAATGACATACATGGGCAATTCATGAGAAGTGGTGGTTCTACCTCACCTACTGAGAGCTCAAAATGGCTATGCTACAATTTGGAGAAGTGGGTGGAGGACTGAGGTCACTATGGAAAGTATCAATAGTTCGTTGCCAGCAAAACTGAAGAAATACTTGGCAGGAAACAATTAGATGGATGGAGAAAAGAAACCCCGGAACATGCCATTGAAGCATAATTTTCTTACCTCATTTACGTAGACCCAGTGACTATCTTTAGAAGCCAGGTTAGTTTCCACAGCCTGGAGAGGAAGAAAAGATAGGGAGAGAAAGTGAATAAATAATTCAAATAGAAGGCTGTAGATCTGCAAAAATCACACATACTCTGGGCTCCAATATGCTTAGAATATTTTATTTCTAGCAAATATAATAGGTAAATTAGGAAATAGCTGAGGGATGTTACACAGATCATAAAACTTGCATGGGTTCTTCCAGAATGATAGCCCACAGCCCCAGAACCCTAGAGACCCAACATGAATCTCAGTTTAGAAGAAAAGACCAAAGACACTATTTTTATTCGTAGCACAATCTTCTCGCGCTCACTTTATTATTATTTTTTAAGCTGGACTTCCTTAATGGATCTGCCAAAATAGCCGAGAAGAACCTTTTTTGGATGGGGTCAATGCCACAGAGTGGGGTTTTGGCTTCAGAAAGTGAAATTCTGCTACTGCTTGAGTTCAAACACTAAAAGGATCCCATTCTCCAAGCATTATGCAAGCCCACACCTAATGCAGGAATTAATCAACGCTTCAGCAAAGATCTGACACTTTTATACCCTTTTATGTACCTAAAGTGAAGTGGTAATCAGAGAATTTATCCAGCATGTTGCACAAATTGTAGAGTAGCTGCCTTCCTAGGACCGGTACCAATTCCCTGGAGCTCATCTAACTATATTCCAAGACATCCAAGCAAATTTTGAGCAATTTATCTCCCTAACTCTGACAAGACATCCGTTAAACCAGATAAAGTTGCCCAAAAGAGACTTGGCTAAGGAAAGAGAATGGAGTGGGGTGGATGTGGAAAAGGATATTTCTTCTTTCCAGTTAGAGTGGGACAGATCATTTTCTTCCTTGTATTATTTCACATCATTTTATTCACATAATCCCATGGAATGATATGCCATTGAAAAGAAGCACATACGGACTTTCCAATAGAATTGATGAATTGGGTCAAATACTAATTGGAACAGATGAAAAATTGATAAGGAGAGCTTATAAATATTTGTTACTTTTTAACTTTGAAGAAGAACAAGTTAAAGACAGCATGTTAACATGGGCTAAGAATTTTGGCTACACAATAAATCTAGATAATTGGCAACAGCTATGGGCTAGAAGCATCAAATTAACACTATCTGTGGCATACAAAGAGAATCTATATACAATGTTCTACAGGTGGCATTAGTCTCCAGTACAATTGGCAGGCATGAATAAAAATAATATAGCGAGATGTTGGAAATGTAAAAAAATTCCGGGCATATACTACCATATGTGGTGGAAATGCCCTAAGGCTAGAAAATACTGGATAGAAATTTGGCAATGGTTAGAAACGATATTAAAACAATCTTTTGAATTGAAACCGGAGATATTTCTATTGGGGTTTTTGCCACAGAAATTAAGCAAAGAGACAACATACATAACATTACATTTATTGACAGCAGCCAGAATTGCTTACGCCCTGTGTTGGAAATCGGAGGAAACTCTGAAGGAAGCCCAGAGAATTAGCAAAGTGCTAGAATGTGCTGAGATGAACAGGTTATCACTGAAAATCAAAGGAAAAGAGGACACAGAATACTATAAAATATGGGAGGCTTTTTATAAATGGCTGAAAGATAAATATAGAGACCAGAAATACTCAAAGAGATATTAGGACGACAAAGGGCAATGTAACACAAGTACGAGTGCAAGCAAAATAAATATGTACACATAGAAATAAGTATGTAACAACATAGGATTGTTCTTATGATTGAATCCGGCGACAACGCAAGAAACTCACTTCTTAACTTGAGATTGTAAATTGTGTTTTATTGTTCTATTGTTTTTTATATTCCTTTTTCTTTTTTATTCTCTTTGTTTTTTTGTAGAAAACTAATAAAATTTATTTTAAAAACTGAAAAAAGAAAAGAAGCACACACAATACACTTTACATTGCTTTGTGTTTTCTTCCTGAATGTACAGTATATTTAAAAATATATGTAAAATAATTATTTTTTTTCTAACACATTTTCTCTCAACCTATGAATTTTTGTATGCCTTGCTTTCCTATCCCGAAGTGTTTTTCACAGAAAAGTACCCAATCCAAATATTATCCATAGGTAGTCCAGGAATTAAAGTACGGCGTTGCTTCAATATGTACACCAGGCAAAATTCTCCAGCTTTCCCCTTGCCAAACTTGTATCCGACTGTTCTGTCATTTCTTGCTTTGTCTCATTTCTCTGGCTTTGTTCTTCATTTGTTCTTTATGAGCCATGGTGGCACAGTGGTTAGAGTGCAGTATTGCAGGCTACTTCTGCTGATTGCCTGCTGCCTGCAGTTTGGCAGTTCGAGTCTCACTGGCTCAAGGTCGACTTAGCCTTCCAGCCTTCAAAGATTGGTAAAATGAGGACCCAGATTGTTGGGGGCAAGAGGCTGACTCTGTAAACTGCTTAGAGAGGCTGACTCTGTAAACTGCTTAGAGGGGGCTGTAAAGATATATAAGTCCAAGTGCTATTTGACAGTTCAGGATCTCTTGCTATCATTGTTCAGCAGAAGTTGAAGACTTCCTACACACAATGGCAAAGGACAGATTTAATCTCCTTACAGCAAGGAAATATTTTGAATTTCCAACGCATGTTTTCCTTCTTCAAATCTTCCAAAGCCAGAATAGCCTTATTACTTCAAACATAAGGCGAGCCTTCTTCCAACCCATTGCATGAACATGCTGACAGACAAGAAATTCTCTATACAGGCAGCCCCTGACTCACAACCATTCATTTAGCCACTGTTCGAAGTTAAAAGCGCACTGAAAAAAGGGACTTTTGACTGGTCCTCGCATTTATAATCATTGCGCCAAGTGATCACAATTGGGAGCTGTTGACAATGGACATGTATTTATGATGATTGCAGTATCCCCGGGTCATGTGATCACTATCTGAGACCTTCCCAGCCAGCTTCCCACAAGCAAAGTTAATGGGGAAAGCAGATTTGCTTAACAACCTTGTGAGTCACTTAATAATTGCAGTTAAATGCTTAACAATTTTGGCAAAAAAAGGTTTGCTGGAACTGAAGATTGCAAAAAAAAAAAAAAAGGATTGCAGGTTCCGCTCACTTAGCAACTGCCTTGGTTAGCAATGGAAATTCTGGTCCAAAGTGCGGTGGTAAGTCAAGGTCTACCTGTATTTAGCAAGCATGGCCATGCTTGCTTCAAATGCAACTCTTAGCTCAGCCTTCTCCAGCCTCAAATCTGTTAAAATATAACTTTCAAAAGCCCTAGCGAGCGTGTCCAATTTCTAATACAAAACTCTTCTGTCGGAAACAGGTTGAGAAAAGCTGATCCAAGAACTTATCTTGCACCATGTAATCCGAATATCTTGTGAGGTTTTTTTTTTTTTAAATAGAAATATTTTGGAGTGTATAAAAAATCGTTCAGTCACCCATATGCTTTGTGTACACAATCATTTTTCATAAAACCTCCCAAGGCTCTCCTCTTCACACTGGACTAATGGCCTGCAACATTTCCATCAAAGAAGCAAAACTTCAAGACAGATTGCACATCAGAGGGTGCATAATTTCCAGCTTTTATTTACTTCCCCTTAAAAATCACTCAAACACCACATTTCTGCAAATTTAGTGGAAAAAGAAACATAAACCAAATGGACAGCTGATTTCCCTTTTGTTGTACCTCCGGCAGATTTCAGCAAGCAGACTGTTCTCTTATTTTTCTTGGGGGAAAAGAAAGCTCATTAATTGTACCCCATTAATACAATTGCCGAAAAAATCTGTTCTTGAAAGTCAGGGGAGTGTCTGGAACAGAATGGGATGAAATGTTGCAGAGACACATTTGAGGACAATAAAAAGATAAGATTCCCTTGAGTTGAGCTTAACCCTGGTGACTCCATAGACACAATTATGCAACAGCATGGAAGTGCTTTGTCATGGCTTTTCCCCTGCATTTGTAAAAACATACTCAATCCCAAGATTTTCTTAAGTTCTCTCACTCAAGAGGTCTAACTCTATCCATTTTGAAATCAACAAAGGACAGATGGAGACTGCCACCTGGTGAGGTCACACATGGCTGGAATCAGAGGTCTTTGGCTCAAGTTGACTTAAAGGGTGAGTAAATACATGACATATGTGACAAAGAGTTCTGTTGTCGTAGTCCTTCTTCTCTAATAAGTAAAACACTGAAACCTCAAGAAGATCTCCTGAGTGTTTTATGGTCTCTTGCTTTACATGAGTCCAAGACAATAAAATACATTTGCATTGTTTTGTTTTGAACGCATGTGAAGGGATACAATCAAGATCAAGTGAAGTACTAATACCACTCTATAAAGCCTTAGTAAGATCACACCTAGAGTACTGCATCCACCACACTATAAAATAGCAATAGCACTGTATTTATATACCGCCTACCAGGGCTTGCAACCCTCTCTAAGTGGTTTACAATGTCAGCATATTG
>JANHJO010000719.1:183880-201017 GCA_032468235.1 Pseudoxyrhopus heterurus
AAGAAAGAAAGAAAGAAAGAAAGAAAGAAAGAAAGAAAGAAAGAAAGAAAGAAAGAAAGAAAGAAAGAAAGAAGAGATGAGGGGATGGAATTCAAAGGTAGATACCTCAAGGAGAGCAAAACTGAGATTGATCTGTGTTTGACAAGGAAGAGCGACAATAACCAGACTTTCAAATGTATGGATGCAGACATTAGATTTGAAGGAAAGAAACATTGTTGGCTTTAAATTCAAGACATGAGACTCTGTGCTTCCTATTTCTGGTCTTTTTCTCCCACTCTACGAAAGACAAACACTCTGCAAATAATATGCCACACCAACACATACACAAACAGACGGATGCTCTCTCACACAGATTTCATTTTCATATTAAGATGCATTTTTCTCTATAGTAATTAAAAACGACACCACACTATTTGGTTAGTAAAAAAAATGTTCAGCTTGTGGATATTCCTGCTGCAGAAACGCCATTGAGGACAAGCCTGCATCAAGGGTTTTTCAGGAGTAAAGGTAAAAGATAACCATAGTGACTCACATTTCCATCCCACCTCAAGGAACACAAAGGGTGAATCCAAGGTTCAGGGGCAAATGCCTTAGATTTCTTACAGCTCAGCCTTTTTGGACTGCAGACCTTGCAGGGGCAGTCCATAAAGAACAAAATAACAACTGTACTAAACTTATAGGAAGGAGACCTGATATTTCACCTGTTGAAACATCTGAATTATGCTAGACCTTCCTTAATACCGCTTTGTCTATTAGCCCCCCTCTCCCCCAATGCAATGTGTGCGGTCAGTTATATAAACTGCAAAACCTTGAACGCAGCCAGTCAGTTTAGGAGAGGGTGGGGCTCTGGTTGACACATGGGGGGGGGGGAAGACAAAGACATTTCTGCAAGGAGGTATCACCAAACCACAACCATGTTTTTGGCCGCAAAACTTTCTGGACATGCCCTTGTCATCATCAGGAATCGAGCTCAGCTTTAAAAAAAAAAGCCAACATGAATTAGAAGTCCAACATGATATATCCAATTAAATCAAAAAAATGGATTTAAAAATAAAACCAGTCATTTGGCGACTTTTCAACTTTTCAATACAACAGCACTGAAAAAAGTGACTTACGACCAATCTTCACACATAGGACCGCCATAGCATACCCCCATGGGCAAAAACTGGGCATTTGGCAACCGGTATTTGTTTGCAATGGTTGCAGCATCTTTGGGCCACAGGATCACCATTTGTGACCTTCCCAGCCGACTCCCGACAAGCAAAGTCAATGAGAGAAGCCAGATTTGCTTAACAACCGCATGGTTCACTGAGCAACAACTGCAGTGATTCGTTTAACAACTGTGGCAAAATAGGACGTAAAACCAGCCATAACTCATTTAACTTGGTTAGTGCTGGAAATTCTGGTCCCACAAGTCGAGGACTCCCTGTGGCAGATTAATTTAAGGACAAACAATGAACCCATCATTTAGCCATTAAGATGGCATTCCTAAGCCTTGGCTCCACCACTTAAAGAACCATCACATGCTTCTTTCTCAGTGTTTCTCTGACACCATAAAAGGAGAAACCCCTGAAGATGACTGGAGAAGCTGGGGGTGCTTCAACACTGGCGGTTTTCAAGAAGAGCCGTGCCTCACTCTGGACTAGCTTTCACCAGGGAATGTTCAGCCAGGCAAATCATGAGTGTAGCCACAAAATATAATCTAGGCTCGGACCAGAGAACAGCTGCCTATATTTGTGCCGTTGAAAAGATCTTTGAGACTTAAACATCGAAGCAAGTTTCATTTCCTGAAGCTACCCACTGCTGGCTTTCAACTTGCTGGTTAAAAAAAATACAAACAGCAAAAAATTATGTATCATTTTAGAAGATAAGGAACCTCTAAGCAAGAAAGCTGGACCAAGATGTTGCTGTTATGTTATAGAACATTTTTCTCTTGTTTTTATCCTATTCCTTCCTTTCATTTTCACAGGCTTTCTGAGATATAATCATTAATTTTTTTTTTCTGAGTTTTAGTTTCGATCTACAGGTAGATGCTTCATTGTTGTGCAACTCTATGTTACTGCTATTTCACTTGTCCCGAATTCTTACCTCTGTTTTGGTCTTTGTGATAGCACTTTTCTATCTGTTTTGTGACCTTCTCTGTAAATGAGATTTATTACAAATTAATGCTTTGGTTTTTTTTAAGTTGTCAGCTTGGATTCTGAATCTGGCAAAGTTTATTCCTTGCAATAAACCTTCTTATTTATTAAAAGAAGAAGAAGAGGAGGAGATTGGAAAGCCATTTGTCCCAAATGCTATAGGGTCTCCAACGGGTTGGACTAGAAGACCTCCAAGGTCCCTTCCAATCCTATTATTCTAGGTTCTATGTTCAGAAAGAAAGCAGTTCCTGAGACAGCTTAATTTTAGGAGACACCCTGGGAATGTAAACTGTGTTTAGAGACATCTATATAGAAGCACCAAGAGTATGGTAAATAGGCCCTCATCAATGACATACATTCACAGCTAGGTTTCTCAGTTTGCTGCGTCTGAACTGCTTGCAGAATTTGCAGTTTCGGAGCTGTTTGCAAACATAGCCCAGAGAGAGATACTTTAATAGTTCACGGTGGAATTAATTAGGACATAAATAACCAAATACATCTACATTAATTACCATCAGAGCTTGGATGTTCAGGCTCATATTATTCAGTTCATAGAGGTCTGCTCATTTCTAGGCTGTAAAAACACCAAGGTGTTCCTGGTAGCTTATTAATGTTTCATTTTACTTTTCTTCCAGCAAATATTTTAGGTTTAGCTACTGTATTTTTCCAAGGAAGAAACTCTAGCTTATATTTGGGCTTTTGACATTCTTAGATATTTTGTCTTATTAAAGGGTATCGTTTGCATTTCATCTACATTAATTTAGATTGTTTCTTATTGTTTATAATATTTTATCTCTAAGTATGTAATACTGGCATTAAATCATATAAAGTGCCCATTAAAAGCAAAATGATTAAATAAAACATTGTGCCATGGTTTGAAAAAACACTCATTGGCATTTACACAGTAATTCTACTGCTGACATTTTAAAAAAAGCATTGGTACATTCCACAAAGAAGTTGGAGGCTTCCTGTAATTTGGTATAAGAACCTTCCTTTTATGGAAATTCATAAAATATATGTATCAAACAGACCTGCATGGGAACAAAAGAATTTAAAGTTAAACTGTAATAGAACAATCCTTCCATGTGTAACTTAAGGTTACATCTGTATGCATATGTTTTAGTGTAAACTATGAAAAGGGAGAGTTCAATTAACTTAGTTCACAGATTTAAGGTGAAGATACAAAGGGAGAAAACATATATGATACTATGACTTCAGAAAGGAAGGAAGTGAGCCACGGTGGTGCAGTGGTTAGAGTGCAGTACTGCAGGCTACTTCTGCTGACTGCCTGCAATTTGGCGGTTCAAATCTCAACAGGCTCAAGGTTGACTCAGCCTTCCCTCCTTCCGAGGTGGATAAAATGAGGACCCAAATTTTTGGGGGCAATATGCTGACATTGTAAACCGCTTAGAGCGGGCTGTAAAGCACTGTAAAGTGGTATATAAGTCTAAGTGTTATTGCTAAGTGAAGTGAAGTTTAAGAATAGGGATTAGTTGGCTAATGTTCTCTCCCAATAATTCACTTATTCCCATAAAGTATCAAGAGCACCACCATTCTAGAGTAGGAACATTCCATCCATTTCAAGATAAATAAGAAGAACCCCTCACCCCCTAACAACTACAATACCACAGGACTAATTGTTCAGCAAGATTTGAATACCGATAGAAGAAAATATTTGTAGCTCAGGGTTAAACTGTCAAATTCATGCTGTTTACTGAGCTTAGTGGTTTTCTTGCTGATGTTTCATTACCAAACTAGGTAACATCATCAGTGCACTGATTATGTTATCTACTTTGGGTAAGGAAATGTCTGCAAGAAAACCACCAAGCTCAGAAAGCATCAGCGACTTGAATAATTACATACTCTAAACTCTGCCAAAATCCAGTTTGTTTTTTTGGAAAAGCCTAATTACTGTATTTACTCCCCTGGCAATATCATATATCCTAATCACCCCAACTGTGTTGCATTGCTATGAAAGGAACACAAGCTTTACCATTATTTATTTATTTTCAGTGAAATAAGGTAACTAATTTGCAAAGAGCTACACAACTCCTCCTACACAAGTATTTTCAGATGTGTAACGTATCTCCACTGAATCGTGAAGTATTTACAGAAAAGCTACAGTTTTAGAAGGTTCTTCAGTCCCCAGATATGAGTGTTATTGAAAATCTGGAGATTTTAATGTGTTGTAGCTGCAAAAAGTACTAACAATACTTCTAAACTGGAAGAATTCAACAAAAGTGAATGAGGGGGAAAACCCAAGAGCAAAACTGAAAGACTCTCAGCTGCCATAAAGGAAGTCTTTGAAAGCTGTTATTTCTTGCAAAGGAAGCATAAGAAGTACTGATTAAAAGGGCAGTCACACTTTTGTTCACTATTTTCATACGTAAACAACTGTGCATAAGTAGCCCACTTTTAATGGTGGGAATGTGAATATGGTGATAGTTGTTTTTCCTTAGATATTTTTTGTTGTTGTTGTGGATTTATTTCTATGGCTTTTGGGTTTGAATTCTCTGTTAGCTACCCCAGAGTTGCAATTTGCAAACAGAGCAGCCACACACGGTAAATCACCTGAGTAAATAAGTGAAGAGATTCCTGTCAATCCAGGAATAAATCAGGGGGAAATGGCAGTAAATAGTTCCAAACTATCAGAATGCTAAGTTTTTTGTGGGCAGATATTATTCAAACGGCCTTACACAAATGCACACCACTTGCTGCCCTCAGAATTACAGCAGGCTAATCCCACTCAGAACCCTAAAATAATACAGGCTGTCCTCAACTTACAATAGTTTGTTTAGTGACCATTCAAAGTTACAATGGCACTGAAAAAGTGACTTATGACCGGTTTTCACACTTATGACTGTTGCAGCATCCCCATGGTCCTGTGATCAAAATTCGGTTGCTTGGCAAATGATTCGTATTTATGACCGTTGCAGTGTCCCAGGGTCATGTGATCCCCTTCTGAGACCTTTTGACAAGCAACATCAATGGGGAAGCCAGATTCACTTAACAACCATGTGGCTAACTTAACAACTGCAATGATTCACTTAAAACTGTTGCAAGAAATGTGTAAAATGGGGAAAAACTCATTTAACAAAATGTCTCACTTAGCAACATAAATTTTGGACTCAGTTATGGTCGTAAGTGAAAGACTGCTTGTATTACAAAACAGATGCCAAAGAAATGTAACATTTTGAGAGAATTTTCAAGTATGCTGTTCTTCCATGGAGCAATTCTAAGACAATTAACAGTTTGTTGTTCAGTTCTAACACTGTAATGGAAAAGGTCCTTTTTCGGTCTGGGCCCTTTCCTGTCTACTCCTCAGCTACTGAAGGAATAGATCCAAAGGTCACATCATTCACTCAGGCAGAAACAAGATTTAGATTGTTCCCGAATAATTGAACAGCCAGAATTATCTGAATACTATCTGCAGTATTTTCCATCAACACTCCTACATCACTTGAAATTCTCTATTAAAAAGGATTACAAGCAGAGTAATAAAATAGTAATTTGCATGTGTTCAGATTAACTTGATTGTCTGCATTCAAAATATTCCCACCACTGAAGATTCTAACATGAAAGATAAATTTATCTCAAGTGCAGCTTTATTTATAGTCATTGCTCTAAGTACCTGACACAATTTTGCCCTTTGCATTCAAAACCAATTATTATTAAATTTAAAAGGCTGTCAAACATCTGGATCATTACAGGCATGGTGTTCTTGGTTAAATAGAAAGAACAATGGCTAATAAAGCAATTTACAAAACACGGGCAATTATATGCTGGAATTCAAGGTCAGGCTCTGGAGACCCAAAAGCCAGCTACATTGCTGGTCAGAGACCAGATCGGAGAATAGCTAGGAAGCTCAGAGTTGGAAAACAGGAAACACATAAATATCACAAATACATTATTTAAAAATGGGGGCTGCTGACCTTGGCCTGATACAATTTGAAAACAATAAAGTTAAATTAGATTCAAGAATCCAATTAGATATAGGGCATTATCAGTGTCTGTCAGATTTCTCATGAAATTCAAAAGGAATTAAACATATTTTTTTTAATAAGAGGAACAAGAATGACAATACCTGGTAATACCTGGACCCAATAGAAGAGAAAGAACTGGAGAAAAATCACAAAATACAAAAACCTCCAAATAAAAGTGGAATGACTATTGCAAAAGAAAGCAAAGATTGTACCAATAGTAACAGGAGCCTTGGGTGCAATCCCAAAACACCTGGAGCACCGCTTGAACACCATCAACATTGACAAATTCACCATCAGTCAATCACAAAAGGCAGCTTTACTTAGAAGCTTCCATCCTGCGATGAAATCTGTAACATCATCAAACATCCACCTTTGCCTATCCAGGTCCTTAGAAAGGACTCGATAGGTGGGTAAAAATGCCAACTTCAATCTAAACATCTGGTTGACTGTGCAACAAATCATGAGAATGGAGATATTAATCACATGCCTCAATTTATTGTTTTAAATATCTAGCTCTTTTCCGTTTTTAATCTAAGGAAAGCTAGACTATGGATATTTTAATATCTATATTACTATTAAGCCACCAAGAGTTCCCTGGAATTGCAATTAAGAGATAAATATAATGCCTACATATAAAACAATGCCAGCTTCCTGAAGACTATTCAATGGAACCAAGGGGCAATATTCCCTGTAATTCTTTCCTAGTACCTAATGGTGATATGAATTATTCCAGCCCAGATGTGGCATTCATACTCTGAGTAAACCCAGATCATCTTCCTTAATCTGACAATATCACTCACTTCCTAATTAAGTCACTGAATTTGAGAACCCATTTAACTCATATAACTGAACTATGCTTCTCATCAAAAGCCTAAGTGGTCATATCCTACTCTCCTGCCAATATGCTGCTGACCTTTAATCAAAGCACTGGTGTTTCTCCAAAGCTTCCAAAGTTTATCTGTTCTACTCACTTTATAAGGGAGAACTCATGAACATCAAATCACAGAACTGGATTTATTTATTTTTTGCTCCTTGCTGCCTTGACAGAGACCAGGAGACCAGCACATATGTAGGCAATATGCCAGCAGTTATATAAGTTGCATGGATACACAAATTGTTGTCTGTGTTTTTTTCAAGTCAGCGGAGCTATGATTCAAAACTTAATTCCATTGCAATTTAGGCCAGGGAAAGTTAGGGCTTCATACGTATTCAACCATAACACGTGTGGTGTGCCTTATGTTCTCTGCCATTGTGGCTATCAAATGAATTTTATCTCAGGAAGACAACAACCATGACTTAGTGCCGTGTGTCAATATTAATACTTGTTCAGTTCTCTGGATTTTATTTTAGACTTCCTCTATTGCAGAGTGCTTTGATGAAGAAGAAAAATATACACATATCAACAGTGAATTGGACCATTTGATCCTAATTTTTATTTTAATCTCATTTTAAACAGAGGAAGTCTTAAATCTTAAATTCAGTCTCAGGACCAAATTGAGATACCACTTGAATTGCGTTGCTACCCTTCAGAAACACACTGAATATTTCCCAATATTTCCAGCATCACAGACCAATGCGTCTTAGTCATATCATCCAGCCCCAGATATTCACTCATTTCTAAGTCTTTAGAAGCAGAGATGACAATAATACCAAGCAGAGATTCATAGTGAAAGCTATGTAGCCTCCAGCCCTCTCACTTATCTCTCCATGAAAAAAAAAACAGGAAAGGGAGCAAAATTTCCCTTTTTTTAGGGTCTGGATAGTTTAAAGATGACTTATCTATTAACATTTTGCTGATGTCTGGCTCTTATGTAACCCTCATTTTTGGTTCTGGTTGAGTTCTTTCTCTGAACAGCTCAGCCGCTGATCTCCTCAAGAGCCTTTCTAGTCTTTCAAAGAAAAAAGGTAGATTGTACCAAAAGGATATTCTGCCTAGCTATCCTTTCTGCAAAATAGCTCCCAGGCCTTGACAGTGTGATAGAAACTGAACCAGGTCACCCAGACCACACAAGGATGGGACAATATCTCTTTTTTCTTCCCAAACCTATTAAAAATCCATTTTATCTCAAATGTCACACTTCAACCTGAGTAAAAATGCTGTATTTCATTCCCCCACTGATTGTAATAGTGTGCAGGTGGCTCACGGGTTCATAAATAGTATAGAGTTAAGTAACCTGCTAACTTCCATATGGCCTATATGATTGCCAAATTATCCCCTTTAGCATATTTCAAAGGCATACAGCCTTTAAAAAGATTACACAGTTCCATTATTCAACTTTTCGTCTCCTAAAGCTTTGCTGAATCAATCAAGATTCAGTAACAGAAGATTTTTTGAACAAATTACTTCTTAATTCAGCCCAGACGTATATTCCTGCAGGGATCTGGAAAAATATCAGGATCATTAGCCTAATAATTCCTGTAATAGCCCTTTTTCTCTGGGGAAGGTCTGAGCAGCATGATAATTTAGTGCATTACCCTTTAAACTTCACATCCTGCAGGGCTGTTGCCTTTCTGACATGTGAATGGCAAACCTGAATATTAGCAGAAGTTATGTATTTTAGAAGGCAGCCGGTTGGAAGCACATAATGAAATATTGCTGCTGGAGTGAACAGAAATATAGCACAGTCCTTAATTTATCCGGGTTCTTTTCAGCAGGCCTGAAAGGCAGCTTGGAAGAGCATCCTTTGATATGTTGAAGACCACAAATATGTAAGGAAAGCAATTTCAAAGCACCCTGGAAAACTTTAAATTAGCTGAAACTGTGTCAACAACTCACTTTGATGTTTCCAGTCAAGGGTGGAAGAATCTAGTGCATGAACACAACCAAACCCAGGGCCCTTGGACAGGACAGCGGAGAATATTGCTTCCAGAAAGATACCTTGCACATCTCTCTTAAGTTTTCAAACCCCACAATGCAACATACAGAGTTTGTATTCCAGAGTATATTGTCATAATTCTCAGGGTACAATAAAACTTGTGTCCACTGTACCCAGGGCCCACACAAGACCTTAAATATGCAAGCCTGTAAGATCAAAATAAATCCCATCTTAGTCCAGCATTTTCTCATGAAGGCCAACAAAATCCACTCAGATATTCAAAAAAGCAAAAAAAAATGGAGACACACCTTCTGCAACTATTACACCCTTACAACTGATATTTAGAGGTAGGTTTTCCACAACTCAGATGTAACCCTGAGTCTTCAAAACCTCTAGATTGGTTTCCCTTTGAGATATTTAATCCTGTTAAATTAGGGGCAATTGCTATATTTTGATATAATGGATTCCAGAGGTTAATAGTGCAATGTATACCACTGAAGTAGGAAGTAAGGTTTTCTTTGTTCTAAATTTCCTTCTGATCAGTTCTTTGGCTGATCTTTAAAAGCTAAGCAGGTTCACACCTGGCTGTTATTTAGAGAGGAGATCATAATAAAACAAACAAACAAAACAAAACAAGCAAACAGAAAACGGTTATAGGTGAGACTGGGAAATATTAAAAAAAAAGATATCTCAGAAGAAAGCAATGAAAAATCATTTCATATTCTCTCCAGGAAAGAAAATAATAAAAAAGCAACGATCTACATTTTGCAAGCACAAACAAATAAGGCAATCACCAATTGATTAATAAATAAAATGTTAAATATAGGTTCAGGCCCTGGTAAACCATAACAATGTTTCATATTTTGATAAACCATAAAAAGATAACTGAAGAACATTAATATTGCATGGTCTTTGTATCAGACCTATTGCATTTATGTGAACTTTGTTTCTCATTTTTCACGATGCTCAAAATTAATTTCATTGAAGAGAGAGAAAAAATAGCATCCAATGAGAACATTATTCCACATGGTAATGATAACTAGATTGTTATCAAATACAAAGCTTAATATTATGTAGTATTATATTATTCAAACTAAACAAAGCAGAAACTAAAAAATAATGTATTTAGACAGTTTTCTGCACTCTGACACTTTTCTAGTTTATGAGCTTCCATAATTCTTTATTCCCACCACCTCAAAAAGAGCAATTAACTCTTCTTGCAATTAGTTCCTCATAATCCCATGTGAAGATTAATTAGCTGATGATCCCTGTCAAAAATACATTATTGATTCATTTATAAATGATAAAATTCATTAAAATATTAATTCATCTAGAAATTGCTTTTCCATAGGGGCAATTCATCAGATCCACTAAAAATATATGAAATATCAGTCCATTTCAAACCATACATACTTCTTTCCCTACTACATCAAACTTGTGGCATTCAAGTTTAACAACCATAACAGAGATGAATATGAGGTAAGCTTTGCTCAAGAAGGCAAACACCAGATTAGCATAAATAAATATAGCATAAATAAGGGAAATGTATGGAACCATTTTCCAAATAAGCATAGCTGATCACACCCCATAATCTCTCCTATCAGTGAGAGTATCCAGGTGTGCTGATCTATCAATCACATGAACATGGATATCAAATAAGATTTTCCTTATATTTACAACATAAAAGCTATTAAAATGGCAAGGAACATCAAAAAGAGAGGCAAAAACTCAAAGTGTGATTGGCAACCTGCCTAGGAGATACTTGTACATAAGTACTTTTCGAAGTTCCCAAGTCTACATTTTATTTTATTTAGTGTCGCACGGCATCTCAAGGTTGAACTGCAGAAGTAGAGATGATCTATGATCACTTCTCTTACGACTGTCAGTTAAGAGAAGATTCCAGAAAGAAAGTACTAACCTCATTGATGAACGTTTGTGCTCCCCTTGGGCTCAGAAGCAAGATGGCTCTCCGTAATGTATCTCGGTAGCGGTTCAGCTCTTCGGTTTTCATGGAAGTAAAAAGGCTGGCAAAAACCCTGCTGATGTTTCTGTCTACTTTTTGTAAAGACACGTCAAGTCCCAGCTTTGAAGCCTGATCTAGAAATCCTTGTAGGCCACGAATATCTGCCAAAGAGAAACAGAAATCACTCTTCAGGTCTCTCAGAAAAAGAACATAGCTCTAAGCAAAGAAGAAGCCATGACAAAGGTCAAAAAACAGAGATGTCCCTTGGCTTGTCAAAGAGGCTTCTTTTAGCCTGCTGGATTTTACTCTGAATAAACCCAAATCTCATTGGAAATCCCTCGTGTGAAAGTAGTGCGACATTCCTGAAATAGAAAACAAAACATAACTCACAGTAGGTGTGTAGCAATTGAATATTTACTTTTTCCTGGGGTTAACTTCCTTCCAGAATCTACCCATCATTCTTTCTAATGGTGAGGTCAAAATTCAAGGCCATTTGAGAAATTTTTGGACTGCCCCAATTAGCTTCATGGCTGGGTATGATCATGCTTGGTAAGTTTCCACTAAACATCCTATTCGCTCACATAGACATATCTTCTATTCTACGCCATCAGTCCCCTTTGCCAAGTTAATTTTATTTCAGGGGTCCTTGGTGCTCTCTGAGCTTGGTTGTTTTCTTGCAGACCTTTCAATACCCAGACTAGGTAACATTATCAACCTGGTAATTTGGGTAATCAAATGTCTGCAAGAAAACAACCAAGCTCGGAGAGCACCCAAGAACCCCTTATTTGAACCCTGACCTACAAATGTGCTCTTTTACTTGTAATTTGATTTCAGCGGGAATTCCCTGCAAACAGGAGTGGTGCAGAATCCATGCTCCTTATTTATATCTCATGCAGACAGCTAAAGCCTATCAGCTCTCATTGGCACACTGCCAGCCACAAACAGACCTGACCTCGAGGAATTTGATGGAGAGTTGTGCTGCCTATGCCCTACTTTTTTTTAATATAAAATTTATAGGCTTCCCAGAAGTACCTCAAAGTAACTCTGGGCGGCTTACAATCGATTGTGAGTTTATGGCATCTTCCCATCTTTTCCTCCATGCTGAAATTCCTCAGAACAACACAGGCCGATTTCAATTGTGCTTATCAATTATCACTACAGGATTTTGGCTTTTTTTAATCATTCTGAATTACTATGCCTAAACCCTGAAGTGCATTCATTTTTTTTTTCTTCCAACAGTCATACATTGCCACACTCCTTTTGAAAAAGGCAATCACTGCAACTAAAGAGGAGGTAATCGCAAACAAAATAAAACTAGGGATTATATGCAGGTTCCTGAAGACCAATGATAGTGCTTTTCAGAAAGGGAAAACAGGGATTTTCAAAGCTGCCACATGTTGGTATTTGAAACTCCATGGGCTAAATCCAGCCTCACTGTGGGTTTCATTATGCTTGGGATGACAAACTTCAAAAAGCCCAAGAGGTTGGAACGAATATGCAGAGAATTACAGTATTGTGGATTAAATATCTGAGAACTCTGATTACCCTCGTAGCTGTTTTCTATACATGTTGAAATATTAATAAAAATAGCATGAGTGCATTTTACTAACTCAAATACATGTTGTTGATCTTGTATTTTTGTTTTCTATATTCCAGTGCTTATTCTGAAAGTGAAAACCTGCTTGTGAAGAAAGATGAATGAAGAGGCTGACCTTTCAGAATAAATTCTATTTTCCCCTCACCTGTTGATGGGGAAACTACAATATTGGAAGCAAACAGACTATTTGAAATGGGGCGAGCATTAACTTCCGTTTGTACGTTTAGAGGGAAGGTATTTTGACTTTGCTTAAAAAAGAACAAGCATTCAAATAAATATCCAAGACTCTCCAAATTTCAGAGCAAGAAAATCACACATGACAGGGAAATATTTCCAAATACAAATGATAATGTTAACATTTTTAATCTACAAGCGTAAATTATGAATCTGGGATGATCAATGCCCATCATTTAAATGCAAATTACAGTCCTCCAAAGCAAGTTTATAATCTCTTGCACTCAAAGTCTGACTTTGTTGTTGTTCAGAAACAAAATGCCAAATGGGTACACAGGACTCTAAGCTGTCTCAAGAAAGTCAGAGGTTCCTACAAACCAAGCAAGACAAAACAGGGTATAAATCAGGAACATAACTGTGAAATGGTCCAAATGCCAAGACAAACTGATAACAGGGTCTTCAAGGAGAAAGAATTTATGAAGATTGGATTTAAGCAGCACTACTTTGGTTTTTCTAGAAGTTTTTATAGCTGGTGCTTCTCTTGACCTTTAACTGTTACAACTCAGTTCTGTTTTGAGTAATTCCTGGAAGTTTGAGTTTTTATCTTTTTTCTCCTTAAGCTGTACTTGCAGGGTTCCCCTCTGGATGTCTTCATATATAGGTCTACATTCTCAGGGATTTGGAAGCATTCCAGATCCTTCCCTCTTGAAGACAGCTGGAGACAAGTCTGGCTGTTCTTCAGATACTACCTGTGTTCAAGTTTCTCCTTTAATGTCAACCACCTTTGAGTCAGATCTGAAAGTTTCTGCTTCGTCTGCTTTTGAAAAAAAGGATTTCTGGACAATTCCTCTTCCTCATGCAATTAATCTGATTCCTGAGACAAATGTGAATTTAGGATATCTTTCAAGAACTTCAAATGCAAGGACAAAATTGCCAAACTCTTTAACAAAGGAATCAATAGAAGGAGATAAGATACATTATATGGAACCCTGGGAAGCAAAATATTTCACCACTGTGGGGTCTTATAAATGTGGGGTGGACAAATATTCCTATTTGGGGTTGTTATGGTTGGTTCCTAGAAGGATGAAGATATTGGAGCCTGTTAGCTAAGCAATCTTGTCCATTATCAACGAAGAGAACTCCTGGATTAATGAAGAAAACAGAACATCTTTGCCCTAATGTACGAGGCATTGTATTGATTGTAAATGGGAAATAATTCAGTAGCTGGAAGACCTCTAACCATTCTTTTCAACACATTTGCTAAAAAGAGTGCTGTGAGAATAGTCCTCATCTTAGGGGAAGGCATCTCTTCCACTCAGATGAGTGAAGCAAATCTAATCCAACTTCTTTCTTCATTTGAAATAAACTGACTTGCCCACCATGTAGGTATAACAAATGGTTGACTTCCTTTTCTTTTTCTAGAAGTTGTGAAATGCCTACCAGCAGAGGGTCGACAGTGATAAAAATTAACCATCTAGCCTTTGTTTGGCTTGTACCAGCTTCTGAATAAATCTCATTTCCATCATTAAATTTACAGCACTTCTTTCCAGTTCATTAGGTGATACTCAAAATACCAGCCTTTGGTAAATATTTACCTAAGAAATAAACATCCTGCTTGCACCCATTTAAATGGCTACATTTTTGCATCTGTCTTATGTGTTTCCTGTCCTTGGGGGAAGTACCAAAGGATATCAGTTCTTCCCAGTACATGTTACATTTTCATTGTCCTACCAGCTCACTGATTCTCTATTTACCTTTACCGGCTACACATCACACTTTATCTTATTGGCATTTATTGTTAGTCCAAGTGGACGACTCCAATTTTCCAAGCTAGCGAAGAGTATCATTATTGCCTTTTGGCCCTCTGACATGATTTACGTAAGCTAAGGAGCTTAACTTTAGATCAGGACAACTTCCAATATAAATAACTGGTTTGAAGGTTTAGGATATATTTTAAAAAAGCTGTCTAGTCCTATCACTATAAAACAAAGGCAAAGTCTGATCACAAAGGGCTCCATTTTCTATGTATTTCCATAAACCGGCCTGAGCTTTTCAATCATGTTGTTTTCTAAAAAATTGTAAACTGCCAAGGGACCTGACAAATCAGGGGTATGACAAAGTACATAAATGGGTGTTTATGCTGCCAGGATGTGTTCTGCTCTCTAGGAATGGGACAGGCTCAATCCTGCAAAAGAAGGAGACAGACAGAGAAGTAGGTATATAGCGGGGGGGGGGGGCAAATATTTCAAATGCTTGGACTTCCAAATTTTCTGAATATTTTCTTTTTCTGAGTCAAACTGTTAGTTCCACTAGTGGACAATCACTTAAACATGAGTCAGCGGTATGCTTCAGCCATCACAAAAGCTTGGTTGTATAAACAGAAGCATATAAATCAAAATCATGTGAAGTATTAGTACCGCTTTATACCACCTCAGTAAGGCCACATCTGGAATACCGCATCCAGTTTTGGTCACCACATTGCAAAAAAGATTTTGAGACTTTGGAAAAAGTGCAAAGAAGACCAACTAAGAAGATTAAAGGTCTGGAGACTAAAATATATGAAGAACGGTTGAAGGATTTGGATTTGGCCAGTCTAGAGAAAAGAAGGACTTGGGGGGACATGATAGCAGTATACCGGTATTTGAGAGGCTGCCACAAAGAAGAGGGGGGGGTCAACTTATTTTCCAAAGCATCAGAGGGCAGGACAAGAAACTATGGATGGAAACTAATCAAGGACAGAAGCAACCTGGAATTAAGGAGAAACTTCTTAGCAGTGAGAACAATTAACCAGTGGAACGGCTTGCTATCAGAAGTTGTAGATGCTTCATCACTGGAGGTTTTTAAGAAGAAATTGGCCAGCCACTTGTCTGAAATAGTATAGGGTATCCTGCTTGAGCAGAGGGTTGGACTAGAAGACCTCGAAGGTCCCTTCCAGTTCTATTATGATTGATGGACATAAAAAGATTGAGGTGTCATTATATTACCCCATCCACGAGCAAAACAGTCACAGGTTGATGTGGACTTCAGAGGCCTCTCTTCATATGCCCCCCAACTTGCCCCCCAAGTTGGTCCAGTGATAAGTTTGGCTTTTCTTCCTAGTTAGAAGGGAGAACTTGAAAGGGCAAATCACTGAGGTGTCCAGTTTCAATCTCCTGAAAGTGAGCGCCTTACTTCAACAAAAAGTTAAGTCTTTGTATTGAGAAAATGCTCACCCAACTCCAGAAAAACAATTTCTACTGATAAGGTACGGATGGTTGATGGTAATTCTTGCCTCGTATCAAGTACTACAATCTATGTATCTTGACTATTTGATCACCCAGAAAGCTTCTTTATTCCTGAACCTGAAGCTTGAGAGTAAAGACTGCTTAATAGTTTGCTTTTAGAGATCTTACAGGAAACTTATTTATTTCCCATCCAAGTATCTTTCCCCACCCCCCACCAGATCAGCCAAAGTTTGTTATATGAGATCCAAACAGATCTCTGCTTCTGCCACTTTCAGTCAGTTTGCAGTGATGAAGAGAAAAACACAACATGTGATTTTTCCAAAGCAGGATATTATGTGTTCTCTTACAGCTGCTTTTGCAGACATCATTGATCTATTTGCGCTTGCCTGGATCTGCCTTTCTTTCTCTGTTTCCAACATTTTGCAATAACCACCTCTGTTGTAGCTGTTAGTGTGCATTTGTGTGTGAGAGCAGCTTGTGTGTGAAAGTTGTAAAAGACATTAACACTATCATAACACTGTAATAGACTTCAACATCCTCCAGATTCTGAGTGGTTTTGATCCAGAATACAAAACTAGACCCAATGATTTTATCCATTGTTGTGAGCAGGGAAAGCAGTGAATTCTATCAACCCATTGCAATCCATCTGGCATAGAGACCATTCCTACTGTCTTCAGGATCTGGTCAAAAAAAATCCAGGTTGTTAGACATGTTCAGTCTCTTTTTGATGACTGAGGTTCAGAGCTGATGCCTTTCAATATAAGCAACTGATGATCCGGCATTGCCCGGGTATAGTCGGGGCTGACACTGTTAGTAGCTGTATGTGTGTCAGTTTCCCTTTCTCTTTCCCTTTCCTTCCCTTGTGTTTCTCATTTCCTTTCCCCTTCCCTTCCTCCTTTCCTTCCTCCTTTCCTTTGCTTCCATTCCTTTCCCTCTTCCTCCTTTCCTTTCCTTTTCTTTCTCCTTCCCTTCCCTTCCTGCTTTCCTTTCATGTCTCCTTCCCTTCCTCCTTTTATTTCCTTTCCCCTTCCCTTCCATTAGTCCTTTCCTTCCTCCTTTCCTTTTCTTCCTTTGTATCTTCCTCCTTTCCTTTCCCCTTGGGTTCCCTTCCCTTCCACCTTTCCTTTTCCCTTCGTTCCCCAGCAACATGCAGTGTTCTTTGCCTGATTTGCATGCCTTGCCTCTATTGGCTGGAGAGCCTCCAATTTGCATACATTGTCAGTTGGTGCCTGGGCAGCTGCA
>JANHJO010000726.1:132496-145988 GCA_032468235.1 Pseudoxyrhopus heterurus
CCCCCCACTTAAGCAACCGGTTTCCTCAGGGTCCTACATGTGCAGCTGAGCTGGAGGACTGGGATGGGCCATGCCTCCCACGACAGCCAACCTGACCCTGGGTGAACCGGTTGTTAAATTATTTGGATCCCACCACTGGTTACAACAGCACTGAAAAGAAGAGACTTATGACTGGTTTTCACACAACCATTGCAGCATCCCCATGATCACGTGATCAAAATTCAGATGCTTTATCGGCTGACTCTCATTTATGACGGTTGCAGTGTCTCGGGGTCATGTGATCAGCTTTTGTGACTCCCTGACAAGCAAAGTCAATGGGGAAGCTGGATCCACTTAATAACCCTGTTACTAACTTAAGAACCGCAGTGATTCACTTAACAGCTGCGGTAAGAAAGGTCATAAAAAGGGCAAAGCTCACTTAAAAAATGTCTCACTTAGCACCAGGAATGTTGGGCTCAATTGTGGTCATTAAGTCGAGGACTAGCTGTGCAGAGTGTGGATGGGTGCTATGGATTACAATATCCCTGGAATCCTTAACGCTGTTGTCAGATTCCTCAGGAGAAAAAAAAAAAAACAGGAGCAAACTTCCCACCAGCTTCCCCATAGATTTTGCTTATGGAAAGCCAGCAGGGAAGGTCACGAATGGAGATCATGTGACTGCAGGATATTGAAACCATCGTAATTGTGAGCTGGTTTGCCAAGTGTCCAAACTGCAAGCGCGTGATTGGGAGGGGAGGCATGCTGGAACAGCCGGATCTTCAAGGACCAGTCATAAATACCACTCGTTCAGTTTTGTAAGTTGGAACAGTTGTTGAATGAATGGTTGTAACCCAAGGACTACTTGTACTGTAGACTTTGGAGTGGTAGGCATCAGATGAGGTAATTGGACGTTAGCTTGGGTTCACGATCCAGAATGTGCAGCTTTATAGGAGGGGTAAGCATACATAAAGGGACGCGACGGCTCAGTGGCTAAGAAGCTGAGCTTGTCGATCAGTCCGGCAGTTCGAATCCCTAGCGCCGCGTAATGCTCCCATTACTTGTCCCTTCAGCATTTAGTCATGCCGGCCACATGACCACGCAGACGTCTTCGGACAGCGCTGGCTCTTAGGCTTTGAAACGGAGATGAGCACCGCCCCCTAAAGTTGGGAACGACTAGCACGTATGTGCGAGGGGAACCTTTACCTTTACCTAAGCATACCGAAGCTTTAGGCCCGCCATCTATTTTGAAAATTCTCTGCAGGCAATTAATGTAGATGTGTTTTAGTGTATCTATTCCTTCCCTGTCACCTGCTGCTTACAAAAGAAGCAAGAAGATCTTTTTAAAAAAAATGGAAGGAAAAAAAGGAGAGTATCATGATGAAAACAGAAGATTTGTCCCAATTAATTGGACTCACTGCGTCAGTCCATTCCATACGAAGTACTCCTTGTGGGATTTTAGTCCTTGGCAGAAAATTTCTTGGCTTAAGAGGCAGACATCCTGAAACCACTTTGCCTTTTGATCCCTCTGGATAGCTACTGAGTCAGCAGCTGTAGTATAGTTGTCTTGTGTTGGTGTCCTGCAAGCTCCTTGTCTTTTACTTTACACAATGCTTGTCTTTGTACCCAGGATTTGTAAGTGTGCTGTGGCCATATGTCTGAAATTATGAAGCAGTGAATGTATGGGAGCATTGTTAAACTGCAGCTGTTTCTGAGATGGGCGGACAAAGTTGATAGTATTATTATTCCCCACCTAGTCGAAATGATTCTAGATTAGAGGGATTTGTAATATTGTGTTTTGTTTTGTTTTTGTCTCTTCGGTGAGATCAACGTAGCATTTATGATCTTTCTGTCTCCAGAGAGAGAGAGAGAGACTCGCTGCTTCGCTGTCACTGGTGAAATTTATGATTAAGGCACTTGTAGCTGGATCTCCTGTATCAGATCCAGCAGTATGACTTAGCAACTGGCATCTCAACTCCTTTGGGTGTCAGGGAACCAATTGAATCCCAAAAGGGCATTCAAACTCCCTGCCGTCCCCTGAATAAAAATGGCTATTATCTCACATAACTACATACAAATCCTATGAAATTCAGCATTCATGCACGAAGTCTACATGATCTGGACATTCTTATATGAGTTCTCCAGGAATCTGGCAAATCTCCTGATTTAAAAACTTTTGATTTAAAAAGAATACGATATTGTGAGGAGATCACAATAGGCCTGTGATGGCGAACCTATGGCATGCATGCCAGAGGTGGCACGCAGAGCCCTCTCTGTGGGCACACGTGCCATCACCAGCTGTTCTTCTGGTTTCTGGCCAGCTGGTTTTCATGGGCGCCGGAGCACCAAAAATGGCCCAAAAAATGCCCTGAAATGGCCCCAAAATGCCCTGAAAATGGCCCCAAAATGGCCTGTAAACAGCCCCAAAAACGGCCTGAAAATGGCCCAGAAAACAGCCTGAAAATGGTCTGGAAAACAGCCTGAAAATGACCCCAAAAATGGCCAAAAACGGCCAAAAACCAGGCATGCACGCACCGGCCAACTGGTCTTCGGGTTTCCGGCTCTCTGGCACGCACACATGCACATGCATGCATGCATGTTCCAGTTTGGGCACTCAATGCCAAAAAGGTTCACCATCACTGCAATAGGCCATCATGTGGTGGTATCCAGGACCTGAAAAGGTGATGTACCCCTGATCTGTTTCAGCTCTCTCAGCTTAATGTCTCTCCAATCCTTAACACCTCTATTCTGGCTGGAGAAGGCCACTTTATGTACTATGCAATAGACATAGGAATGCGTTCTTCAAAGGAGAGAAATGGCTGCTTCTTAAACTTGTTTATATTCCAAGTGGCCACCTCTGCTTGCAGGAGATTGCTATTTATAACTGTGATCTCTCAACGGCTGCTGCTGCACCAACTCTCAAGTCGGAGGAGAACGACGGAGCAGTGGCAAGAGAGGCCCACTCCATTATTGACCATGAAGGAAGAACATTGTATGGGAGAATTCAGAGCAAATATTTGTTTCTTTGCCTGCAGACGACAAAGCAAGTTTCCTGTAGCAGGAAACCCCAGGCACTGCGCTGCAGTATTGTATAAAGAAACCTAGCCAGGAAAGGTTTATTTCACATCAATTCTTCTCCAGCTTTTTAATTTTCTTTTTGTTCCAGAGTTGAAAGAGTTTCAGATGTGACTTTCTCATTCATCTGATATTAGTGCGGCTTCTGCACTGGGATTCTCTGGGATTCTGTATCAAACACAGAATTCTACGTCAATATCGTTTTTTTCTTAAATCAACTAGTGCTGAAGACCGAACAGCATATACTTGTGATTTATTCAGAGCTCTTAAGTGTTGTGCTGTGGGAATTGTGTGCCGCTTGGAAGTTTGCAAACTTTAGTCCATCTCGGTCACAAAAGTGGCCTTTAGGGTTTAATGAAACTACAAGGCAACAGGTTTTGGTGTTGGACAATTACAGGACGTGCTATGATTTATGTTTGTGCTTTGAATATAGGGCCCAGCAGTAGTAAGCAGTGTGATAACAGTCTCCCCCATCTCTTTTCAAACCTGCCTAGCAAAAGAGTGGAATTCCAGATCTATTATTGATGTCTTTATTTTCTGTCCCTGATAATGCCTGTGTGTTATTCAAATAGGCTCCTTGCAAATTTGACCTATCACTTTCCTTTCTTATTGCTTGTCATTGTTCTGTTTCCAAAACCACAACTGTAATGGGCAGCAGTAAAGTGCATCTGAGATCACAATGTGGTTATGCCTCCAAATACAGCACCCTAGATAAAAGTCAACAGAAATAGGAATGTTCCAGTATTTTTGCTCAGACCCTTCAGATATCAAATAGACTACTCTTTCCCAAATGTATAGGGGTTTCTTCTCCATCCTGGTACTTTTTATACTAGGATTTCTGGGACTCGTAGTTCCAACCCATCTGCACAATGCCAGTTGGGCAAGACAGGTGTAAAGGCTTCTGAATTCAATCTAGCA
Organism: Pseudoxyrhopus heterurus; assembly: GCA_032468235.1. Taxonomy (NCBI): domain Eukaryota; kingdom Metazoa; phylum Chordata; class Lepidosauria; order Squamata; genus Pseudoxyrhopus; species Pseudoxyrhopus heterurus. Next base: position 136,466 of record JANHJO010000726.1, read on the forward strand.
AACTTGAATCTTTTTTGTAACCCACCACCGAGAATGATTGTGCATGAATTTTTAATTTCTGTGCTGTGTGGCCGGTGTGGCTGGGATGATTAGGCAGCCAGTCTTTGCTGTCTTCCCCTTGACAATAGCTGCAAAGTGCTACGTCTTCCAACTGGCAGGCATTTTTGTTGGTTCATCTGCTTGCAACCGCTGTGGCTGCGACTTCACGTTGATCTAGTGTTATAAAGTCAGAGATTGAACGTATTGATTTGACTTACAAAGACTGAAATATATTGATTTGATGCTAAACCGGGGTTTCTTTAATCTGATTTACACCTGGGGCTAATCCATGGTTTCTTTAATCATGATTTACTGAATAAAGCACAGCAGGGTGGATTTGTGCAACCCACTATATCACAAACCCTGTTTTTCAGACCCACAGTGGCTATGTTCATATAATGCACTCAGCATATGACTAGACCAGTGGTGTCGAACCGTTTTAGGTTCGAGTGCCAAAATCGCATGCGCTTAAGTGCATGCGCGCTCCTGTGTGCCCCCCACACACAATGCAATGTGGGCCTCCCTCTGCGCATGCATGCGCACCTGTTTTTAGCTCAAAAAAATGTGAAAAACAGCTGTTTTTCACGCATTTTTTGAGCTAAAATGGGACGTGTGCACATGTGGGGGGCGGGGCTGGGCGATGGCCGGCGTGCTGGCCGACGTGGCTCCGTGTGCCGTTGTGGGCACGTGTGCCATAGGTTCAACACCACGGGACTAGACAAAGCAAGCCTGGCCAAATGTGACATGGAAACCCACTATTTCTGATCTTGTAACAGGCAGGGTTTCTAAGAACAGCATATCATGCACGCCATGTTCATAAGGCATATTGTGGTGATATGCATGGGCAAAAAAGAAGAGGTAATGTTGTGGAAAATAGCCTTTATTTATTTTGAACTAGCCGATAACCCAGCTTCACCCGTGTATTTATTTATCGGAATGCTGTATCTTGATGGAGTAGCTTTATCGGCCCGTAGTTCTATGGGCCCATAGCTCTATGGGCCTGACGCTGGTCTGTGGTGCAGTGTCGCAAGTTAGTAGCTCTATGGACCTGTAGCTCATTGCGTCCATAGCTCTATGGGCCTGACGCTGGTCTCTGCAAATGAGTAGCTCTATGGGCCCGTAGCTCTATGGGCCTGACGCTGGTCTCTTGAGCAGCATTGCACGTCAGAGGGAGCCCGCTTGTGGAGTAATCAGCTCAGCACTATTTTTAGGGGATACAGACACCCCGAGGGGTGCTAGGGCTGTTTTACCCCCTTAGTGTTAGTTCCCAGAGGGTAAGTTATCTGTGTACCAGGTTTGGTTGAAATTGGCCGAGCCATTGAACATACACCCACACCCACATCCTTATCCATAGATAGAATAGAATAGAGAATATAGAATAGAATATAGAATAGAATATAGAATAGAATAGATAGAAGAAGATTATTATAACTCAGAAATCAAGTTACAAAATATGACAGGATTCCTTGTCCCAACACCCTCCACCCCCAGTGTATTAGTAGGTGGAGTAGGTAGTTGGTGGGACTATCACTTTGTTGCAACAAACATTTTGAATAAAGGACCTGCAGATGGGTTGGACACCTTGACTGTAAGTACCTTTGATGCCTTTACACTGTCATACAGCGGCATTATGTACTGTTGACTTTTCGGAAACAGAAATGTAGTTTCCTTCCCAAATGCGTTTATATCTGAAGTTTGGACGTGGAAGAGGCAACGGGGGAAATTGGGGGAGGATGAGGAAGAGAGGGATTGAGGGGGAAGAATGTAAGCAGGTCCACACAGGAACGCTTGACTAGTGCTGCTAGCAGCAGACTGTTCGTGTGAAGGGTTAACATGCAGGTTTGCTGTTTTATGGCCATGCTAGGGACTGCCAGGATGTGTTTTGCTAGACATGGCACATTGCAGGTGAAGATCGGCTTGATTTTACAAGCACTCAATGTTCAGGCAGGTTTTCTTCCTGCAAGAAGTACATCAATCACTAGGGGGCACTGTGCTGCAAGTGCTGCTCCCATTTTCCAACCTTTGAGCTTGTCTCCCTTTTCTAGAAACTGTGCTTACTGTATGTCCAGGTAGGTAGGAATTCTGTATATTTTAGAGTTACTTTCTTCTGCAGACAAACTGCAGCTGTAAAGAAAACAGTGTCTCATCTACACCGGTAGAAGCCATAAATCATGTATTCCGAATGAGATTATTCACTTCTCTATTTCAAATACATTTACTTAAATCCAAGGATTATAATTTGTATTCTGGATACCTGGAAATGGGGTCCCTGGAGCCCTTCCAAAAATTACTGTGTTTAAAGCATCCTAAATTCCAGATACTCGTTAGATGGCAGCAAAGAGACACCGAAAATTTAACAGCTTTGCTGCTGTAGCAGCCCTGATATTCGAAAGCCCAGATCTGATAGCCTAACTGCTGTATCTTAATTCTTAATGTGACAGAGATTAGAAATAATTAATTAGGAATAATTAATTGTGTGTAATTAGTTTGCATCACATTTGCATTCCATTAAGAATCCTTTTTATCCTTGTCTTAACCATTTTTAGAACATGCCCCTCCCTCAGGTCTGAGCCCAGAAAAAGATGGACGCAGCCCAGGAATAACTCCTGATCTTCTGCACCAGACACAGCACTGACCCCCAAGAAGCAATGCCAAAGAACAGGCTTCATTGTAAATTGAAGCCATTTCTTTTCCCAGAAGGAAATCTAGAATTGCTTTTGAAGAATAATGGAAATTTGTTGGCTGAGTGACCTGTAAGATTCAGCATAAGCTCCATGACAGGAGCAGAACAAATATCTCATTTCCTGCCTTAATAATAGATTCACCAAGGAAGCACCCCAGATACATTAGAGATGGAATCTCTTCAAGTGGGCAGATTTGTGCGTGGGACAAAAGGGCCACTTATCTCCTGTCTTCCGTTTCTTCCGATCTTTAATTGGTAGGCATGCTGAGGTATAGTTGCTGTTTCTACTGGTTTGGGGCTTCTCTGTTTGTTTATTTGCCTTTCCACCGATCTAGCAGGAGCATGCATCTTCTCCACCCTTTTAGCATGATTAGAATATGAGAAGAATCTTTTTTGCCACACAGGATGAAAAAGAGTTTTCTGTGAGTCAAAAACTGGGTTTAATGCATTGGGCAACCTTCTTCCTAACCAGAGTGCTGTTTCTCAAGCCATGCAAGTGAAGGATCCAATGACCCCATTTCTGGAGATCAAGATTAACCAACCTGCCCATCTTGTGGCCTTCTTTGTTATCAATGACCTCAAGGCCATGCTGGACAATACATTTTCTCCTCCTCCAAACGAAGGAGTATCCTGTGGGAGTACATGGATTCTGATGCCATCCTGCTACAACCCAGGAAATGTATTGGTATGTGAAATGTGCAATGCAGCAAGAATCACAGATGTTTTCCATTTAACCTCTCCCCAGCGCTTCATATCAAGAACCACTCGGAGGATGCATTCTTTTGAAGAAAGAAGCCCATTCCAGGAAATGAATTTCATAAAACCCACAAACAATTTGTCATTTTTGTCTGCTCATCCCATTCTCCCTGCGGAGTAGCACGGTAGCAGCACCTTCCCTTCGGAAGTTTTGCCCCTGGCTGGTTTTTATTGCACAGTTTTGCTAAGTCCTTAGTCACCCTGGAAGCTCCATTGTAAGCAACAAGGGTGAGGAAAGGAGGAGGAGGAATTAATTTGGTAGTTTAGTGATGAAGGCAATAATTAAGACAGGATGTATTTGAGCTATATAAGCAGATGAGAGAATATGGGATAACATAGAGGCTGTGTAGATAAACATTTGCCTTGTCACTGCAATTCAGTATATGATGACTGATGGTCCTAACTGGTGGTGATTGGGGCATTTTTTTCCTCTAGTTTTTGCTTCTAGTCCTCATCCAACCCTCTTTTCTTGCCATCGTTCCTTTGGATCATTTCATGTTTTAATACTCCACTCATCTTCCCCTGCTCTCATTTCAAGCCCCTTCTACCATTTTGTCTAGAAGTAGCTTCTATAGTGGTCTGACCCTGGCAATTAAAGTTATAAGTGGTGTCGGTCATAAAACACCACAGTGTTTTACCACAGTGACCAGACCTGATTTGACAACCTTTTTCATTAAGCGAACCTCTTGTTTGCTGTGGGGCAGTTTTTGCCAGAAACTGCAAGTAAATGCTGCTTTCTGGCAAAACTCTCATAAATCACAGTCAAATTATCACAGGATACCACAAACAGCAGTAAAGGCAGGCTGGTTGCTCAGTACCCATAATGCAGTCACATGTCCACAGGTGGGCACTATTGTAGCTTAAAAACTGGGTCATAAGTAACATAGGGGTCTGTTGTAACTTCAAATGGTTGCCAAATGGCTAGTCCTAAACTAGTAAGTCCAGGGCTACCTGACTGGTGGCTCTTACATTTGTTCTCCTGCGGCTCAACGTAAGAGAATTAAGTGACTCAGTCATTAGGAATTTACCTGACCCAAACCACTTGGTGTATCTTTCCCACCTCTGTGGCCTCCACATACCTTCACCTCCCATTGGCCTTAAAATTTGACAATCCTGTTTGAGGCTGCTGGAAGTTATACTCTAGTCTAGAATAACAACATGTTCTAAAATATTGCAGGAAGTCTGGTTGACTAAGAAGCAGTTGGTATACTTACATGTAATCTAAAACAGGAATGAATCTTTACACCAAACTCAGATTAGAAGACTAAATTCCATTTTGCCTTACCTGCAAAAATGTGTGGGATTTCTAAATAATTTTATCTGTGAGTACATTCACATCACTAATTGCTAGTTCCTAACAAAACTTTTTATCAGTTTTAAACACATTCAAGGCCAAACCATTTTTTTTTGCCAGTGCTTTGAAAGCTGACTGCATATTTCTGTTCCTGCATCATCTACTTGTCCAGGGTTTCCTCAATACTTTGTATTCACACAACAGACTGAACTTAGTATCTAGAGGGGCTTGTTTAGACAACATGGAAGACTAAAATGTGGTTAGAGAAAAACCAGAGACAGCATGATGTGTAATATTTCTATATATTACATTTCTTGGTCTAACGTTCTTGGAAGGTGATTCATAGCTTTTCTATCTTGCATTTTATTCTCATCTGGCTGGCAGATTAAACTAAGGGTTAGGGGGGACTGGCCTAGGTTTTATGGCAAATTTCATTTTCAAGTGAAAGATTGGAAGATAGACCCCCTCCCACTCCCATAATACAATTTTGTGTTCATTGGGTAATACTTCAACCCTCTGAACCCCAGTAAATTGAACCTGTGAATAGAGAGCAGAGGATAATCCCCAGCTTTATATGTTATAAGGCAGGGGTATCAAACTCCCGGTGTCACGTGACATTGCAACTTTTTTCCTCTTCGGTAAACCAGATGTGGGCGTGGCCAGCGCATGACACATCCAGTCTGCGGGCCGCAAGTTTGATACTCCTGTTACAGGCCAATGAACTGCAAAGAGAACCCTGTGTGAATAGGATTCCAGGTTGTATGATACACACACTGATACTTTTCCTGTATGTTTGAAACTCAAGAGATGGGTATGCTACTGCATGTTCAATTTATAAGCAAATACAAGGCCAACGTTTGGCTCCTATTTCTACATCAAAATCCAAACTTGAGTTTGAAAATTCTAGGAGTTGTATTCCACCGTATTTAGAAAGGGAAAGAAAGCTCCATGGCACTGACTGTAAGAAACTCTGTCTTTCCTGTTCTTCTTTCTGCTAGGATGCCATTAGATGGAGCCTGAGGCTGAAAGGACAGGATGGCTGCTGTGGAGACACTCCAGGGCCATGTTTCCAAAATGGACTCTTTTCACTGTCGCTCTTAGGGTTTTTTTTTTTTTTTTTACCTGCAGGGCAAAAAGCCAAGAATGCAAGGAATCTGATCTCATCCTAGGCTAAGGCAAACACCCAGCATAGCAATACCTTGTGCTGGGTCATACCATTTGCTTACGATGCAGGGGGGGTGAGATGAGATTAGTGCACTGCTAGAAGTGGAGTGGAGCCTAGTGGATTAAGCCACTTGGGCGTTTTTTATAGAAGGAACACATAGTTGAATTCACAAGGAAATCACATCCTCACCTTGAAGGTTACAGGTTTGTGTGGAGTAACTAGAGATATTTGAAAGACTTGTTGCATTGATTTTGGTTTGGGTATGGAAAAGTTCCTTTTTTGTTTGTGTTATTCTCTGCAAGGATCCTTCTTCCCAGTTATATTGAAGTTACAAGATGTACAAAAAAAGATCCATTGCTCTGTTTTCCTACAAATTTACCAGGAAAAGTTTCACTAGTTAAGTAGTTTATGGTTACCTTTTACACATTTCCTAATATGCTTGTTCTGTACTGGAATTTGAAAGAGTATCAGTGGGCAGGGAGAGGTTAACAGATTCAAGGGGAAATAAAATATCCATGTCCTTGGTCTCCTCAGCGTCCCACCAATTTCTGAAGGCCTTCTGAGATGAATCTACCTTCCCTTTTCCCTCCTCCTCCTACAAAACATCTTGTCCGAGAGCTACAAGGTCTTTCGCCTGCTGATCTGCATCAAAGGACTTGGTGGCTTTCGGCCTCTGCTATTTGATGCCTCTAGCTCTGAGGGTGGGCCTCTTAAGGAACCTTTCTGTTAGTTTGAGCGCTGCTTGATGTATGCACCACATCTCCAGCAGAAACAAATGGCAGGATCCTAAAATGGTTGGATACATTATGCCATACCAGGAATGTGCAAAGCTAACAAACATCATCTTACAAGTCACATCAATAAACAAGGAGAAGCTAGGCTGGAACTGTTGCTTATTTTTTCAGGTTGTATTTTTTTAATGGCATCATTCAAAGAGGCATGTTTATAACTTGATATTCGTTCTTTGGCTGTAGAAGTCTGCCATTTCAATCAGTTGCATCCGTGGCTTTGCCTAAGTTATGCAGAATAAACTGGCAGAATCCTGAATTTATAACATTTTAGGCTGTCATATAGATGCATATTAAAAACCCTAAAATCAGATCCATGCATATAACAAATTCTTACAGCAGCCAAGCCTTCTCTGATAGATAGCTTAATTAGGTGCAAGAATATTAACTACATTATTTAATCAACTTTTTCTGTAAATGCGCCTTCAAATCAGTCTTGACTTCTGGCAGTTGCCTGGACTAATTCCTGCAGTTTTCTTGGCAAGATTTCGGAGGTAGTTTGCTATTTCTCCTTCCTACTGGTAGGACTGACAGAGAGTGACTGGCTCTAAGTCATCCAAACAAAGGCAGAACTCAGGGTCTCCTGGTCTCTAGCCCGATGCCTTCACCACCACTACTACAAACTGAGTCTCCCAATCAACCTACCGGTATTAGCAACCTCAGTCAGTGAAGCACCTTTAAGTAACATAAGGTAAAAGAAGATTTTGAAAAACAGGCTAAACAATAGCCAACAATAAGCAAATAAAAATCATCCATGTTGAGGAAAAACAACAATAAAACAACATAGGCCAATGAAGTCACAAATTGCCCTCCAGGATTTGTGGAAACTGAGATCTTCTGGATTTGCACAATTGGGGCCATACAGATTTCACCAGAAATTAATTCAAAAGACAGGGTCACCAAGAAAATGTCTCTGGGCTTCCACAGGATGCATTGATTTGTTAATGGGACCTGAAGCATATCGACTCTGCCAAATCTTATTGGACAGTTGGAGAGAGGGGACTTCACCCAACCTTCAGTGTGAAACAATCCATTCTTAAGAATATGCAATGAACGCTCCTACCTCCAAAGGTTCCATATCTCATATTCATACATACATAGTCATATGATAGATAGGCGATTGAGCCAGCTCCTCAAAACAATTGTTTTTGTTTTTCTCCTTGTAGGAATTTTCAGATGCTTTAAAACAGGCATCTAAACACCCACACCCACACCCACCCACACCCTAAGAGCACCCATTATCATAAAGCAATATAAGTTGGAGAAGCAATTAAAATGATGAAAATAGACCTCGGACAGCCCAAATAAGATTGCTTGTGAGTTAATTGCAGCACACACACAAATCGAGAGCCTAGAAAAATAGACTTCTGCCTCGTGTTCAAGAGTAGCCGCTAGGCATCTGTCTCTGGGCTGGTGTCCCAGAACTGGGGGACCCTGCTAAGCAGTCCTGAGCTCAGGCACCTTAAAGTTTTATCTTGGGGTAAAACAGAGCGTTGGGTTCAGAGTGTAGCATATGAACTTTTCTGGGAGTTTAAATGTCTCAATTCTTGTTGGAAACTTTTCAAGCTCATGGTTGCAACAATAGTCCTGAACGTAATAATATACTAGTTGTTTTTTTTTTAATCTTACTCTGCCCTCACCCAATCTCTGTGTTGGACACAGCTGGAGGGCACCAGGTTAGGAAATGTAGCTGAAACCACTGGGAGGGGCAGGGAGTTGTCTTGGTCTTTCAGTATTGCAAGGTTTTTTTACGAGTGTGTTCCCGAATCCGGATTTGTGTGCCTGGGAAACAAAGGTGATATCCGATCAAGGTTTCTGCCCTAATAAAAATGCTACCACTTAAGGAACCATCACACTTGTTGGTTTTAAGCCTGTTATGCTTTTAGCATGTGGCACATTTGCATGCATTGATACAGAACAGCTTTGTGGTTTTACTGCCCTGTAGAAGGATTTCAGAATTTTTTTCTTATCCCTTGCCTGTTGTCTATTAAAAGGATGGGGGGGGGGTGTCCCTTCCCTGGGGTTTCCCCCCCCTCCTTAATTTGCTTCCTAGGCTCCGAGTCAATGGCAAGGGGACTTACTCTGGAAAGTAAGGAAGGAAGATTTCCACGCCAAAGGGCGTAACAGGAGTAGCTCCTGGCCTTTTGGGAACTCTGCCGGGCGCCTCTGGGCAGCTCCTGGCAAGGCAAGGGTTAAAAGGAGCGGCCCCTCCCCTTTCGCTTCTTGCTCTGGAGGTTGATTCGCCGCCGCCGCCTCCTCCGCAGTTACTTCGGTTTTGCCCAGTGCTGCGGCTGGGCAGTTTCGGGGGGAAGCTGACCCCTTTCTCCTGTGACGATCGTGGGGGCTCGCGGCGCGGAGGTAAGTCGGAGCTTTAGCTGCCCATCGGAGATCGCGATGTCCCTTGCAGGAGTTTGGCTAAAGTTTAGCCAAAGTGGTTAAAGTGGTGGGGTCGGCAAAAGCGCGGTCCGATCCAGTTCGGGGGTGGGGGGTGGGAGTCGGGGTGGCAGGGGAATAAAGCGTCTTCAGTTCGGAAAGTTCCCGGAGTTTCCCCCCCTCCCGATGGCGGAAAGCTTCCCGGGTGGAAGAATCGGTCGCTTCCCCTTCACCGTTTCCTGGTGGAGGCGAGCCTGTGTGTCAGGGAGGCAGGTGGGTGGGAGAGGAAGCCGAGTCCCGACGCGCTCGGGAGGTTTCGATCCGGAGTCGCTCCCTCCTGTACCAGGAAGGCCAATCATTATTAAGTGGGCGCGCTTGCAAAAAGTTTTGAATCGGAGGGATGATGGGGGGGGGGGGAGATGCTA
>JANHJO010000730.1:8015-19233 GCA_032468235.1 Pseudoxyrhopus heterurus
AATGTTCATAGTCATGAAAATAAAGAAAACCCTTTGAATGAGAAGGTGTGTCCAAACTTTTGGTCTGTACTGTATGTATGTATGTACGTACGTACGTATGTATGTATGTACAATGTTGAGTTCACAGCTCCCGCTAAACCGCGTATTTAAACTATAATTTGTTGCACTATCAGCAGTGGTACGGCTGGCTTATTTACAAGATCTGAAGATCTATCCAAAGGTTCAATGATTCCAGTCTTACCATAAGATGGCACTGTTACATAAATAATTATTGCAGCAAGTTACAATAAAAAGTACCTATAGAGAGAGCAATGCTTTCTTTTCAAATAGCCTACATACAGAAAGAATCAAAGAAACCAGGCATTTTTATTTCATAACTAGTTCCTCATTCAGGGTAAAAACCATACATACTCCCATACAAAGATCTTTGTCAGATTTCAACATGCTATCTTAACTAAACAGACTTAAAGGAAGGGGATGGGTCACTATCAAGACTCCTGGTAGCTTGCCTGGACTAGTTCAGCAACTGGCCCTGCCTAGGTCCCACAGCTGACTTTGTGCCTAATGTGGGACTTGAATTCACCATCTATAAAGCCTTATACCATTTAATACCACTCTATAAAGCCTTAGTAAGTCCACACCTAAAATACTGCATCGAGTTTTGGTCACCACATTATAAAAAATGATGTTGAGACGCTAGAAAGAGCACAGGGAAGACCAACCAAGTTGATTAGGGGACTGGAGGCTAAAACATATGATTAACAGCTGCAGGAACTGGGCATGGCTAGTCTAGTGAAGAGAAGGACCGGGGAGACATGATAGCAGTGTTTCAGTATTGGAGTGGCTGCCACAGAGAGGAAAGGGTCAAGTTATTTTCCAAAGCACCTGAAGGCCAGACAAGGAATAATGGATGGAAACTGAACAAGGAGAGAAATAAGGAGAAATTTTCTGACAGCAATCAAGCAATGGAACAGCTTGCCTTCAGAAGTTGTAAGAGCTTCATCACTGGAAGCTTTCAAGAAAAGACTGGACTTCCATCTGTCAGAAATGGTGTAGGGTCTCTTGCTTGGGTGGGTGGGGGGTTGGACTAAATGACCTACAAGGTTCCTTCCAACTCTGTTAATCTCCTGCAGCACCTAGCCAATCTTGGCTGAACTCTGAAGTTAAGCAATAAAAAGATCTGAGACCAAAAGTCCGAGTAATGGAAGTAAGAGTAGAAATTGAAAAGCCTATGTGGAAAAAGTAAAGACAAACCTCATCTGTACTACTGCTAAGAAAAGACAGACAAACCTCTGTAGTAACTAAATAAACCTGCAGTTGATTTGACTGGTGCTGCAGATATACTTAAATAAGCCTGCATATGCCTAGACACACCTATTTAATGGTTTCAACTTGAAGAAGACTTTAACCTGCAAGCCTTCACTTGTAAAAGTTTATGCAATCTGACGGGAGACAAAATCATTTTGAATGAGGTTTCTTTTTAGCACTGTAGATTGTAAATTCTATACAAACCTGTTAAGTCCTCAAAAGAATTATTTAAACCTCATAAAATAACAAAGTGTTCTTTGGCTCCACTGCTATCTCTTATTATTCTATTACAAGTGAGAAATGAAAATTTTAATGACCAGCCCATGTTAAAAAGACACTTTAAATTTTTTTTTTTTTAAACTCAGGACTCCATGTAGGCTGAATTCATACACTCTGGATGGTTTCCTTGGCCTGCAGTTTTGTCTGATTGGAACATCCTGAATCTTGTTTAAAAATAAGCCATAGTTTAGCATGTATGAACCCGAACGGTAGTTAATCCTCCCTTTTTTGGTTAAACCATTAAGTAGGTGTCTAGACATACACATGCTTATTTAAATATATCTAGCAGCACAAGTCAATCCAACTGCAGCTTTATTTGCTAGAACTGGAAATCTTGGTTTCTGCTGGTCAATTTCACAAAAGGATACAAAAGTTTCCCACTAACATAACTTTTTCAAAGACAATTTCTAACCTATCTCCTTATTTTTGCAGTTTCACAACCAGACAAGAAATCTTTGCAGAATTTTGCTGAATGTAACTTCCTTAGCCTGCTCAAATCCTCTACGTGAGATTAGTTTGTTTATTTCTTCTCAATGTTGTTTCTTCAAAAGAAGAGGACAAGCTATAAATTATCTGCCTTAATTTAAATTGGCACAATTTCAGAGTATTCCTATTACACTGTAATTAATTCCTTTTTTCCAAATTAAAAGTCAAAAGAATGTAAGAGGACTAACAGAGCCATAAGCACTACTACATTTATTGGGTTTTTCTATGCCCAGAAAAGACTTGGAAGACAAGAAAATGTACAAAACTAGCTCTACAACCAGCACACAATACAAAACCACCTGGGATAACTGACTTAATGCTACATTTTCCCATTTACATCTGAAAAACTGTACTGTTGCAGTGTTCTATCTTTCCCATTACCAGATCTTTGTTGTTCAGGAAATAATAATCATGTTTTCCTATTTATCACATCATCAGAGTCATCTTGAAATGAAATGAGGCAAATAAAGTTAATAAATAAATGTCTAGGCCCTTTCATAAAATATGTGAACAGAAAATGGTGATTCCATAAGAAAAACCTTACTTGAAAGTACTTCGCCTGCTGTCACTTTGGAACAAAATTGCAAGAACACCATATCCAAGCTTCTGGGAACGATAGTTTAATAATATCTTGCAGACCATAAGTTTCCATACCTTATTTTATGGCGAATAACTTAAGATATTGTAACATTTGTAAAAACTCCTCTTTCCCGTCTTTGCCCCCAAACTACGGCTTTATAATGTACCCTTTCCAAACCATGAGGGTATTACAAGATTGTTGAAGGCTTAAACATTTGTAGGATCCTCTGTAATGCAATTATAAAATCTATATTGACAGGCACATTTCATTTTGCTTTATTTTCGTACCAATCTCATTTACACATGGGGGAAGGGAATAGCAAAGCTCTCAATTGGTTTTCACCTTCATTAAGTGAAAATGTTCTCAGGAAAGGCAGACAGACCTAAAGCCATTTGGAAATCCTTTTGAGAAATGCATTTAATAATTTCCATTCAAAATGTGCATTCTAAGCAGTATAGACTTTATAAAGGAAGATATTCCAAAAACACAATATAAGATTTGTTGGAGCCTTACAAAACACACACAGAGACACCCCTTTTGGGGGTTGCTGCTTATTAAATCTCCATTAAAAGTTTGCACAAGCCAGCAGGTGCCATCTGCAGACCCCTTCCTGTGGAGCAGGTCTTGTTCGCCGCTGGTGCTGGCAGTCACCTACGGGCGGCAAGGTTAGACGTGCATTTGCAAAAGGCCAGAGATCGGACGTAGGAAATCTCAAGCCCCCCTCGGCGCGGTTACCTTGACTTCTCTGGCTCGGCTCATGGTGCCCACGCGGCTCTTTTTCCTCCAAATCCCTCGCAATGGCTCCTTTCTCCTGTCACCTCCGCTCGCCCAGCTTGCCCCGCCCTCTCCTCGCGACTTCTGACTTGTTTTGCAGCCCGCCCCGCCTTCCTGGTTCCGCCCATTCAGCCCGCCCTGAATGGAGGTTGCCCACAGCTCGTATTTCAACGATTGGCCGCGCCCCCGGGCTCTCCCGGAGCTCCTGATTGGCGGGCATCCCGTCGGTTCATTTGCATGTCGCCTCCGATCAGTGAGCCCGAAGAGAGCAGAGACTAGAGAAGTTCGCGCAAAGCTTCTGCAAAGTGTCTCTCGGGGCGCGCGGAGGGAGAAACACCGGCAGGCAGCAGCAGCAGCAGCAGCAACCTCCGCAGCAGCCTCCGTCGTTCTGGGCTGCTTTGGGTTTCCTCTCGTCCCTCCCCGTCTCGTCTTCTGAATTGATTCTGGATCGTTGTTGGGGGAAGGCTCGTTCGCCTTCCGCCGCTTGAGGACTCTCCCTCCGTCCCTCCCTCTCCACCAATTAGGCAGTAGGCATTGCCTCCTCAGAGCTCTGCTGGATCGTCCGCATCTTCTGCCGCTGGCTCAAGATTCTCCACCCCGGTCTTCTCCAAAATGATCTCCCTCGGCCCGCGGAATGGAGGCAGCTGGCCCGCGTGAAAACCCGAAGGCACCGCGGGAGCTCCAGCCCCAACCGGACTCGCCTCCCGGCGCCTAAGCGAACCGCGTCGTCCTCGGTCGCCTTTGCGAACCGCGCGCGGGACTCGGCAGCGGCGGTGCTTCGGAGGAGGGGACCGCCGAGTTTTTCCCTATGGCTGGGCTGTATAGCTCGCCTTTGAAGACCCTGGAAGATCTCACCTTGGACTCCGGGTATGGGGCAGGGGACTCCTGCAGGTCCCTCAGCCTCTCGTCCTGCAAGTCCAACAGCCAAGCCTTGGCCTCGTCTCAAGCCCGGGGAAACTGGTGGTACTACTCGGGCTCCATGAACAGCCGGAACAACAGCTGGGATACCGTCAACAACCCCGTCCTGCCGGAGGATCCCGAAGTGGCCGACATCTTCGCCAAATGCGCCAAACTGCCCGACCTCGAGGAATTCCCTTGGAGCGAGGAAGACGTGGAGAAGATCCTGAGGAAGGGGAAGAAGGAGGGGGCGACCAAGGGAGGAGGCTTCTTCAGCCCAGAAGCCGCCAGGAGGCTGGCCATGCTCCTCCGGAGGCCGCTGATCCGGATCTCTCGGGAGGCGCAACGCCTGAGCGTGATGCACGCCAAGTGCACCCGCTTCGAGATCCAGAGCGCCATCAAGCTGATCCAGAGTTGGTCCCTGGCGGAGAGTTGCGTCCTGGCCACCGTCAAAGCCCTTTCGCTGTACAGCATGAGCGCCGGCGACGGCTCTTTAAGGAAAGGCAAATCGGCCCGCTGTGGCCTCACCTTCTCCGTCGGGCGCTTTTTCAGGTGGATGGTAGACACCCGGATCTCGGTTCGGATCCACGAGTACGCGGCCATCGCTCTGGCCTCCTGCATGGAGAACCTGGTGGAGGAGATCAAGGGCCGGGTCCTGGCCAGCCAAAACCCAGACGGAGACGGGGCGGGAAGCGAGGTCTCCTCCGAAGTTCTCGAGGCGGTGATCAACAACGACGCGGAGCTTTGGGGCGTCCTGCAGCCCTACGAGCATCTCATCTGCGGGAAGAACGCCAACGGTAAGGAGCGGTGGGCGCGCAAGTGCCTTGCCCTTTGGGCGAAAGGGATTTTCTTGAGCCGTGAAGAGTCGTTTTTCGGGTTTTTAACATCTGGCCCTAAGCTTTTGTGAGAATCGGGGCGATAGGAATTTGCTGCAGATTTAGCATACCACGTGGGGAAGTGTCTTGGGAGCCTATGTTTCAGAGGAACTGCACTTCTTGGTGGGGATGTTAAAATAGTGTAGGTATGCAAAAGACGCAAATGGTAACAATTGGGGACAAAAGCAAAATGTTTTTGTTCTAAGTGATCTGCTTCCTGTTGAGCTGAAAAAATAACAAACTACCAACAGAAGAGAATATTGGTAGCTCATGGTTGAACTGTGAGGCTCAGCACTGATGATGTTACCTAGTTGGGTAATGAAGTGTCTGCAAGAAAACAACCAAGTTCAGTGAGCATCAATGACCCCACAAGTAATGATTTGAAGGGTTTATAAAAGTACAACTTACAGTGAAATTGCAATATCCTACATGAATGCACTTAACAGTTTAGTAGCACTTTTTTTAGAAGTTTGGGAAGTAATTCTGATGAATTTAGACAGAACTTCAATCTGTTAAGCCATTCGTACTATGGTGACATCCAAACTGTACTATACAGAATATTTAAGTCTTTGAAGGTAATGCATGTAGTTAGTACATGCTTTGCATTTGCTGGCAAGAATCACCAAAATGGAATGAGATGTGCTAATTAATGGAGAGTGAAAATAAAATAAGACCAGGTCAACTAAGAAAAATAATAGCTATGTAGAATCAGTCAGTTCACACAGTGCATGTAATTAATTAATGTTAATTATACAGATAGTCCTTGACTTATGATCACAATTGGGAATAGGACCTCTGTTGCTAAGTGAGGCAGGTGTTAAGTGAGTTGCTGCCCAGTTTTATGATCTTTGTTGCCAAGGTTGTTAAATGAATCATTGTAGTTGTGAATTGCATGGTCATTAAGTGAATCCAATGCCCCTCATTGAATTTGCTTGTTGGAAGATGGTTGGGAAGGTCCACAGAATGCTGCAACCATCGTAAATACATGCCAGTTGCCAAGCACCTGAATTTTGATCACATGACTATGGTGACGCTATGATAATCATAGGTGTGAGGACCAGTTTGTCAGTTCTTTTCAGTGCCTTTGTAATTTTGAGCGGTCACTAAACGAATAGTTGTAAGTTGAGGACTGCCAGTGCATCATAGAATATGATTGGAATAATGAGGATGATATTACAGAAGCAAAGGCTGGCTTCTTCTAAAAGCAAGTTGCAAAGTGACTTATTTATTTATTTTTGTATTCTTCACACTTCGTATTAATCACTCTTTCTTTTTAAGCCAAGATGGCTTATTTTTCACCAGCATGCCAAAGGCTTTGCTTCAGTCAAGGTTACTCATGGGAAAGTCCTGTTGAACAAATAGTGGGGCTTAAGCCGGTCAGGGCTAATTCATTCTTTTGATTCAGGAAGATCTTGCTTTCTTAAGAAACACAAGATTTTCTGAACAAGTTTCTTTTTCAGTTCCATGTACAGAAGCCAGATGACAGGCAGCTTGTGTCTTACTTCATTACAGCAATTGGACAGCATCTTTGAAAGCTAGTTTAAAGGTTCTGATACAATTGTGTCCTCTTTAATCTCTCATCACTTCCTGGCTCTGAAGATTCTCAGAGCACAATTCTTTTCAGAGGGATCTTTTGAAAAATCACAAAAGCAGTGAAAACACTATTTTTCCTTTATTTTTTAACTGAATATTCAAACTACAATCCAAAGTGGTTCAGGACAGGCATAGGTTGCCATCTCATTTATATTATCTGTGTACTAAATCTTAAACATAAGTAACCTTAGCTGGATAAAAACCTAAATATATAGATTTGGAGATGGAGATTCCTCTCATCCCTACTCAGAATATAATAGCAATTTGCTGAGTGTCTTTTTCTCATAATATTTATTTCTGTATGTCATAGCATTTATTAGAGCCACCCACTCTAGAAGATTCTGATTGGCTATATATTGCTACCAGCTCTAATGCGGCTGGTAGATAAGGTGTAGGTGGCTGAACTTTATGGAACTCACTATATCATATCTATTAGGTGACTCACAGTCAGTCTTTCAATTCTCTCACCCATCCCTAAGTTACATTCTGTCCAAGTTCCTGGGAGTGTACCGATAATATTAAAGAAATGTTCCTGGAAATAGTAAGGAAAAATGTGAAAATCAAACAGAGTGCTGTCTGGTTTCACCTTGGTGTCACTAGTGCTGTACTGCATCAGTTTCACCAAGGGTGCTGATACATTATGTCAATTACAGTTGTTTTGTTTTGATTACACAAGTTGATAAGTAACTTTAAAGCAGGAAATGACTAAAGGTCTTCCATTTAAGGCTGGGTTGTCATCAGCATATGGCAGCATATATTGGCTGTGAGAAAAAGCTCAGCCTGTTGACAATTCCCATTCACAAAATAATAGTGGTACAGATTGAATTTAGCCCAGATCAGTTTCTGTCCCTCACTACCAAAAGAATGGAAGAGTCCTCCTGGATCAGACAAGGGTCTGTTAGTCTTACCAGATGCCTATGGAAAACACAAATATAGGACATGTTTCTCTTTCTGTTTTCCTTCTGCCTTTCTGTCTTTATTTCAAACAAGTTTACATCCTTTTTTTAAAAATTCTTGTTTATAGGAACGAGAACTAGGCAATCTCCTTTTTGCTCTAACAGCTTTCTTGATGCCATTTTTAGACATGCTGAACAGTGATGGACATAATTTGACCTTGTTTTACCTGCAGTACACATTCTCGTTGAGTTCCTGTTATTGCGGTTTTGAATAGCTGCTAAATATTATTGAAAGCTTCAATCTTTTGACTTTCCCGATCAATTTTATTAATTTGTTTCACTTCTTGTTCTTAAGTTGTATGTTTTGAAGTTAGAAGTGACGGTCCTGGATCTGACAATCTGCCTCTGATAAATTAAGCTTGACAGCAAAGCCATTACCATGAGATTTGATGCTCCCCTATGCAGAGGGAATTGCAATGGAAGGCAAAGCTGGAAAGGCTGCTGGGAGGAGGGAAAAGACTAGATTGGGAAAGAAAAGATGGGCTGTGGTTACTATCTCACTGAGGCTGTGCAGGGAAAGTGAATTCCCAAAACAACCCTTGCCCATGTTTTGCAAGTTGCAACAGTTTAAGAGAAGCTAATTTTTCTTTCTGACTCTATGCAAAAGCAGATGTCAGGAATTATGCAAAACTAAGCCTCTCCATTAAAAAAAAGTTTTTAAAAGTTACTTTTTGTCTTATTTCCAGTGAAACAGCTTTAATTTATAAAGTTGCACATTTTTATCATTGATTTATTTAATGCAGAAAGATGTATTAAAATATGAGGTGGGTTGATTTTTGTCCAATCCTAGCCACACTCAAATCATTAGTTTTATTGGGGATTGTACAAATTCATTTTAAGTGGTCACTGGTCACAACAGTTGAGAACTCTTGCTTTAATCTGCTTCCATTACAGATTAAATGGATGGAATGCAATATTTTCACCTTCATTCTGTACAAATGATTGATCCTGAATTGGAAACTCCCCAAGTCTTAGGTTTTTTTCTTCCTGAGATTAGCTTATGCCAGCCACTTTTCAAAATTAAACTTATTATCTATTGGAAATGTATCATTTTAAATATTTTTATTACTTACACAAACTTTTATATCACCCCTTTCTTTTTACAGTTGCCTTTATTAGGAATAAAAGCAGTGAGTAAACAGAAGTATCATCATCTCATTGCTACATGGTGCTGTAGGTGCACAGCTCAAAGTATCTGGAGTGTCTGACTAACCAAGATGCTGATTTAGAAAATAGCCAAAGAAAAAGATTTCTTTCTAAATGACCAAACTGAATGGACAGAGGCTTGTATTATATGAAAAGGAGATATGAAAAGAAATATTTATAAGTATTCAAAATGTGAAGTAACTATGTTACAATCATGAATTGGATATAGAGCTTTGATTTGTCATGCAAAGGATGGGTTTCATTTCACAGTGTTATATGCTTTTTTAGATCACTCTATCCAATATATTTATTTATATATAAATTCTGACTTCCTGTGCCCACATGTGCATTTAATTTAGTTTTAGGAATGTATTTATTGTGTTAATAAGGAACATGGAATGCAAGACATGGAGCCCGTGGAGTGCACTTGATTATTTGAACTTTGCAAAATGAAACTGAGCAAGTGTTACTTTAATTGGGGGGAAAATGGAGCTTGATTTTTCAGTAGAAATTAATTTATTCTTTCAGAGAGAAGGTAGCAACAATACTGGATGGTTAAGTAGATTCAATTTCTCATAGCAGGAGTAAGATTTGTTTCAAGATATACAAGTTCTGCATTTTCGATTTGAAGGTGTTTCTTAGATGGTCAGTCATTTCATCCAACCCAGATTTTATCATCTGATACTTATATCCACTAGTGTATGATAATGATTCTGCTGATAGTTTATCTGAGACAAAGAGGTCTCTGAAACCTGAGTGACTGGTTCTAAGAAAATTTCTAGAAGTGATTTGTTGTTTCTTTTATTAGTTCCAGATCTTCTGAAGAGAAATATTCTGGATCTTGGGTGATAACATTAGCCAGAAAGATACTCTGACCTAAGGAGACTCATTAGACCAGGGGTGTCAAACTGGCAGCCCATGGGCCGTATGCGTCACACACACCCCAGCTCTGCGAAGGGGAAAAACATTGCAATAAGTCATGTGACAACAACGTGATGTGGCAAGTTTACACCCGTGCTTTATACCAACAATACCAGAAAAGAGCACTTTACACAACATGAAATTTGACCCTGACATATTTTTTTTAATGGTGACACTTTTCAATAAAAGCTACTATAGATTAAAAAAAAAAAGATAGTTATTTGTAAAAGGAAGAAAAGCTGAGTGGTTTTTGTATGGTTTTTCAAAATGTAAATTATGTGTAAGTGGAAAAATACTGAGTTATTTATCTTAGAAAATATAAACTGCTTTTGGATGTTGTAGAGAGATCTGTTCTTTGGATGCAAAAAGGAGAGTGCTGGCTCATCATTTTTCTAAGCTGTATACTTTGCACTAATTGTCACTGTTTAGAATCACTGGGGAAATCTTCAATAATTAATACAAGCCTTCTGCTTCTCTCAAGTCTTTCTAGTAAATATCTTAAAATAAATCCTGGCTGTTGATGTAGTTTTACTCCTTAATTTAAAGGCCAAAAACAGGCCTAAAAGTTGCCAGGAGAGTAACTGCATGTTTTACCCTTGGTGAGGATTACATTGATATCCTAAAGTTGCTTTAGCCATGATTCAATTTAGGTATGACTTCACAAGGTAAGGTGGTCAACTGCCATTCTTTCCTATCTCCCAAGAATAATAATAATGCTGATTTATCTTGCCCAAAGGGAATAAGTTGCCAGAAAATCATGAATGTGAAGCACTTAAAATGTTCAATAGCATTTAATGGTATCTAGCTTTAGGTGAACTTCCCAAAATAAAATGTGAGAATCTAAAATCTGGATCAATCAATTTCTTTTAAAAAGAATAAATTTAGTTGTGAAGTTGCATGCTCAGAAGACTGGAACCATACACTTACTTCTTTATCAATTGTCCTTAATCTAAACAAATGTCTGAATGGTTTGAGGAATTAATGAAATAAGTAAAGATAGTGCAGTCGAAACATGAGACTGTGTTACAAATACTTGTTGCACTCTGCCATGTTGTGAATACTATAAAAACTCCAATTGTGCTTGATTCCTAAGTATGACAAGGATATATGTGTGTGTTCAGTGTGTGTTGAGTGAGGCAATAGAGAAATCATTTGCAACTGCTGATTTCTGGGAATATTTTTTAACTTCTCAATCTAGTTTATAGTTCTGGAACCTTCTAGTGATGATCTCTCATGGTTTTGCTTACTATTCTCAAGATCAGTGAAGCATTGCTGGAAGAAGCATAAGAACAATATCTGTGGAGATTCTCAGTCATTCGGGTCATGGTTATCCCAAAGGTGCTTTTTTCAAGAGGCAACTGGACTTTCTGGTTTTTCTTTGAAGATGTTTCGCTTCTCATCCA
>JANHJO010000730.1:98247-109684 GCA_032468235.1 Pseudoxyrhopus heterurus
AGTCGGTGCAAGCTTAAATGGACTCTGGGGGATGGTAGAGGACAGGAAGACCTGGAGGAACGTTGTCCATGGGGTCGTGATGGGTCGGACATGACTTTGCAACTAACAACATTAATGTGTGATAATTACATACATATAGAGTTATGCATATTGGATTATAACACATATGTACTTATGGGATTTTGTCCCCCCTTCCCCAATTGTTTCTATCCATTCTATCCAATCAGATACCATCAAATAGGAAGTGTTGTCTAGTGGGGGTTTTTTGTGGCACCCACTCGTTGGAACATAATTCCCCTCAGATTAGATTGGCCCCATCCCTGTTGGCCTTTAGTGAGGCCTTCAAAATTTGGTTTTCTGCTTGAGCTTGGGGCTATAGGTATGGATTAGAGCTTGCTCCTGGTTGTATGGATGTTAGGTTAGATCATGTCCAGCTGCTATGTATTTTTATTTTTGTTTTATATTGCATATTTTGTATTTTTATTTGCTTTATTTTAAGATATCTAGAGTAACATGAGAGTAAGATGGGTGGCTATATAGATCAAATAAATAAATACCACATAATGGCAGAAATCAAATGAAAGGTGCAGAGGGTATCTTAGTTCGATTAGTTGAAGAAACTCAAAAGCATGAAACAAAGCCAGTCCATGAAGTCTCGATAAAGGAATTGTTTTGTGGTATCAGCCCTAGCAAACTCAGAATCCCCCTTTTTAATTGTAATAGAAATAAAAGCTTAAACGTTGCAATAACTGTGCAAAACGCTGAAAGAACGGCTTTGTGTGTGTTGGCCAAGCAAAGCACTCTTCACTGAACTATTGAAGCAGAATCCACTGGCAGTTGCAGAGGTCTTGTGGGTACATGCACACAAATGCAAAGGTAATCCGAGAAAGCTCTTGCAGATGTGCCAGGCATCTCGGTGGATACAACGGCCTCTCTGCTTAGAAAAGGGATGTTTCACTTATGCTAATATACTTCACTGCGTGTCTCTTGGGATGCTCTGCAGAGCCCTAATAAACATAAACGCATGGTTTTATGGTTATCATGAGACTCAGAGTTACAAATGTTAAGGTTCCGGAAGATCTCCAGTTATATATTTGTCCTTCCCATCATTCTTAAGTGATGGGGAATTGTAATAAGATAGAGAGGATCTGATCTGCTTATTTGGCTGTGTCATGTTTGATTTTGATAATTATATATATCACTTGGAAACTAATTAGTTGAGACATTGGATTGACTTCCCATTAATGAGCATTGTGGTTTGCTAAAGAGAGAGTGGTAGATGAGCATGGGTATCGCACTGGCTAAGGATTGCTAAGCTTCAGAGACACTGCTCTGCAAGTCAATTCTGACCATTGTCTGCATGTATTATGGAAGTCATGTAAAACTGCATTACATTTTCAATCAAATATATTTATTTTGTACTAGTGTTTCCTAATAGACCCGTTTTCTCTGGCTTTTTAAGGTGTGCTTTCTCTGCCTGCCTACTTCAGCCCTTACAACGATGGATCGATATGCAGCAATGGAAGAGCTGATGCTTATGCCCAGCTAGAACTTCGGACTTTAGAACAATCTCTCCTGGCAACTTGCGTTGGAAGCATCTCTGAATTAAGTAAGCGACACAAGCGCCAATATGTTATTAACTTACTCAGCATATGGGACCTTTCACTATGAAAATATTTTGCATTTTACTTTTGTTTTGCATGTGGTAACACTGGAAAATACGTTTCAGGATGTTTTTCAGGAAAATAAAATCCTCTTGTTGAATATTTCAGAGTTTAATACAGTGGTACACAGAGATTAGCTTCTGTCCCCATCAGATTATTAAAACTGTCATCATTTATTCAGGGTTATCAATAAATATGGTACTTTATACATGAAACATCTTCTTACTCCAAGGGATTTAGAATCTAGAATTCTGTATGTGGAAAGCAACAGAAGAAAAGGAAAGGTAAGGGTACTTTCAAGTGAAGCTCACCTCTTAGAGTCTGCCTCTATATGGGTTTTTTGACAATTCTGCAGAGATTTACTATTCACTTCCTCTGTAGTGCTGTTTCAACATCACATGGTGGCTAACAGCCCTAAAATTCCAAGGTGCCCCCAAGTTCTAATCAGGGCCAATCCTGCCTAAGTTCTGAGTTCTGACCAGGTGCTATCAACTGGTAAACTAAGCAATTCAGTAAGAAGAAGAAGATGGGGACAAGACAGTTGAGGAGAAGTATGTCTTTCAATGTCATGTTTTTCAGTTCTGTTACTGTAGGTAGTTTTGATCAGGAATGTGTTTCAGAGATTTTATGGGAAATGCACGTTCTATAAGATGTAAGAAGGAATTGCTTAATTGATTATCCCAGGGGAAGAAGACATAAAAGAGTAAAAACTATCAAGGATTTTGAAGCCAAAGATAAAAATCACAGCATACTCTGTACACAGTCTAGCAATGGATAGGAATCCATTAATTTCACAGAATTGGAGATACTTAAACGTTTAATGATTGATCTCAACTGTAAGCTGAAATTGTATACATATGTGAGTGCCTGCCACCTATTTTGGCAGCAGTACAGTACTACAATTGTTTTGATAAGTAACAGACTAGTTGAAATGGACATCTGAAAGTAGCAACTGTTTATGCTGCTTTTGCTTTGCCAGCCATAGATTACATCCCACTTAATGTTTGAAGGACCAGCTTGTTTTCCACTCCTGCTGAAAATTCCAGAGAGGAACTTGTGGGCCCCAGTATTTGGCTTGCATGCCACATCCATCCTAAAGCCCATGAATTTGGCAAATGGATGAATCATACTCAAATGCCAAAAGGGCAACTTTCCAGCCTAAGAGCCAGTTAGTAATAACAAAATAAATAAATAAAACGTCTAATGTGTGTTCTGTGTTTTTTTAAAAAACAAACACATAGACATAACAGAATTTTATATATAAAATAAGCTATGAAAGTCTGTTTATGTTTTGATTAATGTAAACTAAGTTTTAGAGTGTACTGTATACTATTTAAAGGATGCTTTGTACACTTATTTTTCCCCTGGAAAATGTTTGTCTTAGCATATCTCCTCTTGTTTATCATCATCATCTGAATTGGACTATCAGAAATCAATCCATGCCTTACAGGCCTCACCATTTATTTCATGGCCTGCATTAATTTGAGGTTTTATTTAAAAGAAAAAGGCTTAACACTTATGTACACTATATTCTGCAATGGAAGAATGTTCTTATGGCATCAATCCATGATTAGATACAGCTTCCTTTCTCCACTTTGCAATTTGGCAAGTTCACTGATCGCCTTTAATGAAATCCCATATAATCTCTTGCCTGAAAATTTGAATCCAAATGTACATCTTTTATAGAAGATTTTACAAATTTACACAGAAAAATATCCGTTTCTTTGTATACAGGATGCACATCTTTTTGTACCTGTAAATATATATTAACAGAAGACTCAGAAAATTGTAATTCACATTTTAAGATACTTAGTCAAACAATTTTCTTTAAAAAAAATCTATAAACTTTTCCTATCCTAAACAGGTAAATTTGCAAGCTTAAGTAAGTGCTAGTGAGTTAAGTCCATTTTACTTCCAGTAAGGGGTATGTCTCAGTGAATACTAAACATCCTGCTATTTAGATGTAAGGCCCACATTTCCTTTTTGCAATGGTAAGAAATCAACATTCGCATTTATATGACTTTTTAGGAATCAGTCTTGAAGTCCTTAAACTTAGCAATCCTCTCCTCTTAATTCTAAATGTAGAAGCTTGTTGAGTTATCATACATAGCTCTATAAGCTACATTGTGCATACCAGTTATCAAAGAAATACAAATGGACAACATCGAGTATGGTACATTGAGCATATATTTTCAGAGGATATAGTATATTTTCAATTACTTCAATCAACTATGGACAGTGATTCAAAGTCATATTGTCCAAATAAACCAGAAAAAGAAAACACCATTTACTGCTGACTTCTCTTTTTAGCTTGTTCTAGAAAGAACTAATCAAATTATCTGTTGAGATGATAGGGGGGGGAAACCATTCACATAAACATAAGCACTTACAGAAACCAGAATTCAAGAAAACATCGAATATGTATGTAATATACAGTATACATTCTACCCAAAAAAATCATTTTGTAAATTGGGGCATTGGCATTAAAAAGCAGGCTTTCCGGATTCTAATAAGAAGTTGAAATTAATGTAAATGGCACAAGTATAAATTTTAAAATATGGTTTGTATTCAAAAGGGTCATAGAGTGAACTGAAACAGAATATATAGCCTCTCACCTTTTAGTGAACAAGGGTGAACGGCCTTGAAGAGGTAAAACATCGTCATGCTTTTTGAAAATACAACTGTTTTGGTTTCTACCTCTACTCCCTTTCCAGGTGATTTGGTATCACGAGCAATGCACCACATGCAGTGTTTGACTACCCTTCGTCCTGGCATGAGCCCTGTTCGTCAAACCAGACAACAGCAACCACCCATCACCTGGTCCCCCGATGCCCTACATACCCTTTACTACTTTCTACGCTGCCCTCAGATGGAATCCATGGAAAACCCCAACTTGGATCCACCAAGGATGGCCTTGAGTAATGAACGGTAGGTCTTCCTGTTTCTGCTCCAAAATGACGTTTCAAGTTAACAGAGCTTCACTTTGTAGAGCATTTTAAGTCTAGTTTTCTCCGTGAATTCCACAGGATTAGCCTTCTCCAGTCATTTCTGTAGCGCAGCCAGGACATTTTCTTAACTTGGCTAACATGTTGGAACTGGAACTAGAGTATTACAGAGGAAAGGCTGGAAAGAACAGAAGGTTTATTTTCTAGTGTTCCAGGGTTTGTTTGTTTTTTAATGTTTGTTTGTCTGTTCCAGACATGTAAAACTTTAATTCCCATAGTTCCTAGCAAATGTTTAAGGTGCATAAATAGCTTATATTTTTATAAGAAAACTTCGTGGATCATAAAAAAATGAGGATATTTTCGCAGATTCAGTACTTGTTATAATTTTAATAACTGCTCATGGGTCGCTTCTAATTTTCCCCTCTTGCATTCTGTTGAGAGTTGTTGATCTAAACAGATTTCAGATACAAATATTAGATTTTAAGCTTCCATGAAAAACTCCTTTTCTGTTTGGGCATGAGACAGAAAGAGGAGGAGGCTTAGTTTGTTTTTTCAAACTGTGTCTTTGGAATATTCCAAAATCAATATACATGGTTGTTTTTAATTAACTTAATATGGAGAATCTTTGAAGCAATGCTTAAAACATATACACATGGACACTGATTCAACAGATCAAGTGTAATATAATTGTGGGTGTCTTAAGAAAGCACTGTTTCAAAGCATTAATTCTACTCATGCTGATCAGAGCAGGCACAGGTGGGAGTGCATTGAATATGCCCACTGTTCTACTTCCAAGGAATGGATCAATAATATTCCTTTTTCTGGTGTTCTTGGCTCCTGATGCACACCAGAGAATTTCACGTGCAGATCCATTTCTCATCTACATGTGGAGCCCTTTCTGCATGCAATATAATTTTTAAGCTCAAATACACGCGTAGGTAAATGCAAGCTGGAAGGTAACAGGTTCAGAACAACGTGGTTGTTGCTGAATAAAAATCTAACCAGCCTTTGAAAATGGTTTTAAAAAAACCTGTGCTTTTTCACAATAAATCCAGTGCTTTCCATTTAATGTGGCCAGTGGGATATATACTGCAGAGGATACTATATACACAGATTTCTGTTTGTTTATTTCCAGCAAGAGGAAAAAGTAAATTGAGGTTATTTCTGAGTATGCCAGATCCGCAGCATGCTGCATAAAGGCACTGATTCACATACTCTTTCTTGGCAAGGCTATAAGAGCCAGCCTTTTTTTTAACTCTTAGTGCTAAATCAGCTGCAAATTCTGCATTAGTCCATTGTGCCTCATTATGCTTATGAAGTATGCTTTTGAAGGCATTGCAAAGCTAAGGGGAAAAAAATCTCAGTTTTAAAGCAAAGGAAATAACACTGAAGATGCGCTATGATGGGTTTTTTTAGATGCCTGCGAAATCTATTAATGCTGAATGAGTCATTTTAAACAGCAATAACGGTGATGCTCATTTTTGCCATTCCTATCGTTATTTTAACTGGTGAGCATTAGAACAAGCTCCCCCAATCTGCCACCCTGCAAGGGTATTGGGTTTCAGATCCTGAAACCTTTCAGAAGCTCAAGACTGCTTTTGATTAATTTTGTGAGAACTTGCTTATTGCTCTTTCAGTTGGTTATTCATCTTCAAATTCTCTTCAACCTTTTTTTTTTTTTAGTATTTCAGATAGTAGTGCTACTAAATTTGAGGAGAACAGGAAGAAGAGGTCATTAGTTCTCTTCTTCTGGTCTTTCTTTTATTTTAGTCTCCTCCTTTTCACCTATTCCAGATCTTTCTTGCTGCCTGTAAAACGATTTCTGTGGGCATCTTATCTCTTATCCTTTCCTCTTCCTCGCTACACACACCCATACACCCTTTGGGGCGCAAACGTGCAGTGTCAGTTTGAGAAAATAAATATAAGTGATTAAATATATAAAGCCCAGTTTTTATTATACTATTTAATTGTTACTACATTGAATCACAGGACTTTCCTTAACTATCTTTTATATTAGAAATGGACATTCTATGTTAAAATCTTCATAAGTTTCATTAAAAGCCAGCAGGTTATAATAATAAAAAAGACCAAATAAAAATTGGGAGATTAAGTTTCATAGCCCCATTTAATCATGAATTTCACACATCCCACTAAGACCTGGTTTGCAGGTCTAAGCCACACTTTGCAGACTAAGCCATGACTTCTGAATTCAAATGTAATACTAAATGTCACATGATGGTTTGGATAAATGACTAGGCTGACTTCATCCAATAAGTAAAACAAAGAATCTACTTTTTGTTTAATGCACTATGAAAACCCAGCCACCTAATAACTTTCCATGAAATACTCTCTCTCAGCTTGCTGTACTTCACAGGGATATTGTGAGGATAAAACTGGAATGATGAAAAGACCACATAAAGCATTTTTGGAAAAAAGACAAGTTTTTTTAATGTCATAATCATGCTGGACGTTGGTTAATCCCAAAGCTCATATTTGTTGCATTCATACCTCACCTTTCCTCTAGAAGGTCTTAGTAGTATTGTACTATATAATCACTTTCAGTTTCAAAATTATATTATGAGATATTTTAAATACAGAAAGAGACCATAGTCTTCCAAGAACCTCCCAAAAGTGGGGGTAGATTTGAATTTTGAACTTCTAGCCCTGAATATCAAACTTTACTGATGTAGCATATCTACTACTCATTTTTTATTCCCACCTACAATTGATTTTGTCGTGAACCAAATGGTTTGAGAAACATACATCTGAAATCATGTAGAGTACCTCTGCTTTTAATTGCTGAGATGGACCTTTTATTTATTGGATTATTTTGTTAAGCAACTCAAATAAGATATATAGGCCTTCACTCCTTACAACTATCCTTTGAGCTCATTTAGCATAAGTGCTAATAGTAGTTATTGAGCTTCATGGCTGGATTGATTTTTAAACCATTGTATTCCCAGTTCAACCACATTGTTTCCCATGTCACTGGAACATATATGGAAAAGTTTCTGAATATAGGGATGTGTTAATTTAAGTGCAGATACCAAGAAGGCTGTTTACCACTATGGCCTGTACTCATCTGGAATGGTATTTTGCAACCTGCTGGAATGCTGCACCTATGTGCTAAAATGTGACTCAGCTCTTTACACATTGAGCAAATCCTGTCTGCCTAAGGGTAATAATATCTATAAGATTCCATCATCAAAGAACATATGTTGGCAGAATCCATATGTATATGTGTTTCAGTGCATCTTTGATTTCACAGAGATTCATTACATAGCGATATATTTTAATGTACAAAAAGCACACAGGTGTGGTTACATCATTGAGTAATTTTGTTACTTTTCCATCACTCATTTTAGCATTATTACATTCTATACAAAGAGAACCTGAATTCATTTTAGGAAATACCTAAAAGAAAAGGAAAGGAAATCCCGTTGTTTTCGGAATCAATATTGGGAGAGGTTTATGATCTATCCAGTTTGCCAGTATCTAACTTACGTTGTTCTATAATCCTTTATGGAGTTCTATCAACAGCAAAGAAATAAGACAACAATTGTAAGCATAGAGTGGTCCGACTTGATACCCATTAGATTGGGTGGACTGATTGATAGATGGATGACTATAAGCATTTTGTGTTAGGACTATAAGGAACTGTGCCATTCATCTAGACATACACTGCAAAAGTCAGCAAATGCCAGCTTAATGGAAACAGAGCGTAGGCTGGAACACCAGGGAGCGCTGCAAAAAAAAAGGGGGGGAACCATCTAACTTGAACAAAAGGAATCTTGTTCTAGTTTTCAGGCACAGTATGTGTAAGGTTTTGTGGCAATCAAGAGTATGGGTGAGAAAGTTGAAAAGCACTTTGGTTAGCTATTGGATCATTGCACCAAATGCATAGTGCAGATTAATTGATCTAATTTTTCTTTTCTAACTTCTGCCTTTTTTAATAAGATGGGATAGTTTCCTGTTTGAAAGAGAAGACTTCCTTCTTATTACTTTGATAAAGCATAACTTGAAAAAAATCTGAGAGAATCAATGTCTTGTGCCGTCCAATAGGTCATGGACCTTCCAGGTTCCTTATCCTATCTGAACATTTATATTTTAAAACTTTTTTTAAAAAAGTGTGAAAATTGGCAAAGCACTGGTCTCTAACATCTTAGTCATGAATAAAAATTCTATAAGCTGAAAAGTTTAATTAAAGAACAGTTGCATTCCAGTTTAGAAATTTGTCTATGTGCCCAGAAAAAAAAACCTAAAGAAAAGCAGGGCCAGTCGCAGGATCATAACCAGTTACAAATTGGAACACTTTGATGGTTAATATTTCATATGGCAAGGCATGACTGGGCAAAGTTCTCCAGCAGCCATTTTGCAAAAGATCCACAAAAGGCTCATCAGCCTAAGGAAGTTGGAGATGACTGACTTAAGGCCTGCTAACTACTGAAGAAGCATTTAAAGATACAGTTTAGGTATTAATAATTTATTTTTAAAGAATTGGGACTTAACTGAGTCCAAGGGAGAGTAACACTAGTTTATATTCCAGGATATTAAGTGGCTTTGAGATAACAACTTTAGTGACTAACAATTTTTATTAAAAGGCATAAGCTTTTGAGAATTATAGCTCACTTCTTTAGATAATTGAAGTCACTAAACAAATCTAGGATTTAAATTGTGATTTATTTATTTTTATTATTCATTATAAAATTTATTATGTAATTATTTATTATTAAATACAGTGTCGAATTAGGCATGTCTGTGAAGTTAATTGATACAGTTAAGAGGCCTCTTTTATTATTACTCTCTAGTCTCAAACAAACATCCTGCAGGCCACATGCAACCTGCTGAGGTTTGTTTGTTGTGAGGCCCGTGATGACTTACCTGCAAGGTACTGATATCTCAGCTTCTTTATCTATCTCCATTGTGTGCATTTGGCCAGGCACGTAGAACAGTTTGTGATCATACATCCCAGCTGACCATTTGTTCCAGATTTTCAAGCCCCACACTCCTTTTTCCATGGTCTTATTGTCCATGGAACCAGTTTCTCTTCCATAGTTCTGGCTTGCGCAGCACCAGCCTTATGTCTCACCTGCAGTGGTGACTTGTGTGGGGACAATCCAGAATTACAGTACTGCAGAAATTGGCGCTGTAGGGGAGAAAGAAAGCCTGCTCCACATAAGCGGAAGAGAAGCCAAGCCAGGTACCAAAAGGAAGAAGTGAAGCCACACCTGCCATGATTTGGGGAAGAAGACAGTGGCCTTGAAAAGAAGGTATTAGCGGGGTATGTGTGCCCAGCACTGCCTTCGCTTTCCCCCCACAATGTCAGTTTACGCACCTTCTGCTTATTTGAATCATCTAATTCACTGGTCCCCAAACTTTCTGGCACCAGGGACTGGTTTTGTGGAAAACAGTTTTTCCACAGAGCGGGGATGGGGGGCATGGGGGGGTTTCATGTGCAACCTAGATCCCATGCATGACAAATAAAGTTTTGCTTGCTCGCCTGCTGCTTGTGCACCCCGGTTCCCAACAGGCCGTGGACTGATACGAGTCCACAGCCCAGAGTTGGGGACCTCTGATCTAATTCATCCACAACCAATGAGATGAAAGGCCTGAGCTAGAAATTCCAGAGGTTGAATGAGTTGAAATCCAGAACACTTCTGAGAGTGATGTGGCACTAAAATGAATAAATGATAACACTGTGTAACATATAATTGTTTTAAATATGTATATTTTTAACATTCCCCACTGCCCTTGCTTTCCATTCCATTTTTCATTTTTCAATTCATTTTTAATATTTGTTGCACTTATGCACATGGGAGTGACTACCTCAAAGTCATCTAGGTTGTTCCATAACAAAAGACAGATTTAAATTTGGTTTTCCTAATAGAAAGTTTCAGTTACTGAATCAGATAGTTTCTTGAATAAATAGCAGGCTAACAAATTAAGTTAGATAAACCTCATCAACATTAGAGCATAGTTGATTAAACTGTGTTGAAAGGACTACTTTACCAATTATCATTCCTGCAGAGTGCAGACCATTGGCAAAGACATGATAAAACAAGGGATACTTTTTAGTCATCACTGCCTACCCCAACCCATTATGGTTAAAATAATTTTCCATTAGAGTAAATTAGAGACACCGGGATAAAGGAATCCGTGGTTTCTAAAAGAATGATGTGGTCTGTTCTTATATAATTAAGTGATACTAAACATAAACATATGGCACTGAGCCTGCCCTTGATAATGCTCTAATGGTGGAAGGTGGTTATTTAACTTCCATTTATATTGTTCTTATGGCATAACAAAGTCAATGCTAAAAATAGAGCCAGGGAAAGGAATTAAACTTGATATATACTACTTTTATATAAATAAAATTTCTCATTAGGTCAATACAGATCCGTTCCCAAACAATTCCAAATTGGGAATGAGACCAGTTTATATGCTAATATTTTATGCCGGTACTGTGACTTCTGGCTCATTTGCAAAGCAATCAACACACTTTCCAACTCATTCTCTGAATGATCTTTTTTTTCCTCAGCATTTCTCATAGAATATTTTATGGTTCCTCCACCACCAATAATAGGAAATTTCTTTTACTAGTGTAAATAGTCTAAAGCAGTGGTGGGATTCTATTTTTTTTACTACCGGTTCTGTGAGTGTGGCTTGATGGGCGTGGCTTAGTGGTCACATGGCTTGGTGGGCGTGATCAGGAATGGGTTTCAAGTTCACCCGTGTAAGTTTGGTTTTTGTAAAAAAAAAAAATACTCCCACCCAGTCACATGACCCCCTTGGCCACGCCCCCTCTTTCGGAGCCTGGCCAAGACTAAG
>JANHJO010000730.1:115506-128947 GCA_032468235.1 Pseudoxyrhopus heterurus
ATGCATTGTCTGTATTGGCCGTTGCTGCCTGGGCAGCTCCAGAGGCCTCTGCACATGCTCAGTAGAGGTTTGTGGCTACAGAGGTGTTAGGGTGTCCCCTTTGGCACCAATTTTAGGGGTGAAAGAAGCCCCAATGTGGTTTGTGACCCCCACAGGGACCATCTCTGGAGTGTAAAGAACATGTATGGAAAGTTTGGGCACGATTGGTGCAGGGGTTGAGGAGCCTATTCGGGACATACCCACAAACATACACACCCACGCTCTGTTTTATAGATATAGATGTAATTTCAATAGACTCTAGTATGTGCTCTTGTTGCACCGTTTGGATGCTAAATTACTTTCTAGAATATGTCACCTTGAGCATTGTCAGAAATAAAACCTCTATTTCAGTCATATTTAGAGCCATCTCTGCTCTGTATTTTATTTTCTTGAGTCACCAACTATCTTTCTGTTTATGTTTCATACAGGCATGGAGAACTATATGTAATCAGATCTTCCAGCATATCCCATGCATTTCAGATGGATATTGGCATTGAGAAATGGTCTTCCAATTTCTCCCCTATGGTTCTTGTCATTTGTCACAGACAGGTGCTGCCAATAGCAGATCTGCTGAGCATGGCCCTAAGGGCTGAGTTCATGTATCTTGCTAAACACCACTTCTTAAATTAGATTAAATAGCCATAAGAATCATTTGTGGTTCTTTGAAACCACCACAAGAATCTTTTTTTGATTAAAGGATGGGAGACCTGTTTTTAAATCAATTGGTTTGTTACTTGTGAGGTTGTTATAAGACATACAGCACTTTAACAATACCGTTTTGTGGGTTGCTGTCTCAGCTCCTCCTCCAAAACCTTACACTTTTCCCACTGTGGATAGAACTTGATTCCTAGTTACGTATTAGATACATAAATCCAATTTTCTTAGCAACAAAATGAAAGGGGCTTGCCATTATCTCCTTCCAGGATGGTGTGTCTATGTGTGTGTGTATCTGCCATTATAAACTACTTCTAATTTACATTCTACCTTTTCATTACTATGCAAAGTCATCTTGATGTTGGTGCCTAGATAGATGGTGGAAAAATAAATGGAGCTAAATAGACATATACTGTTTTTGTTGTAATGGCAGTGGCAATACTTTGGACCAAATGACTGGTGAAGCTGTGCTGGAAAAGCGTGAGTCAAAAAGATTAACTTGATTAGTTGAATGTCTAACTGGTAGAAGCCATAATGTGTTTTCAAAAGGCAGATTTGAAAAAAAACATCCCTTTCTTGTGGCAAAATAAATGTAAGTGGTGGGCTCCTTATGAGCAGAAAGTTGAAAGGCTGAAAGGCTTAAAAAGAGAGCTCCAGTCATTGATGTTATTATTCATCATTATTTTTAATGTGATTTGTCTTTCATGCTATCAGCTTATTTTCTTAATAGCCTACTCATTTTTATACATACTGTCACAAATGGGTTTTGATGGATGTTCAGAGAAATATTAAAAGTATTGAAGAGTCTCAACACTGAATAATGTTTACCACAGTTCTGTGAAAAATAAGTCAAAGAGTTTTTTTTAAAGAGTTGACTTGCCTGTGGCTAGCTACTAACTTAATGGCTGAAGCAATTCTTTAAACAGATTAAGTGAACTCCCAGCTTGTAGCACATTCTCTTGCTATCTCAGTTCTCTGTGAAGATATCAGATCTTTTGCCTTCTACAATTGGAGCATCATCCAGGTGTGTGAACCTCAGCTTCCAGAATGTTCAGCAGTGGTCAGGCAAACTAAAATTCTGGAAGTTAAAGTTCACACATTTGGATGGTTGTCAAGTTGCAGAATCTGATGCGTGAGACATCATGCGCGAAATTGTTTTGCATCTCGAAAGATATATTTGATTGTTGTGAGATATATTTGATTGTTGCAAAGTGTATGAAATGGCCATGGAGACAAAGTCATGGGGAAGTGGGCAAGAACTTTAAACATGCCCACATGAGACTTCTCTGATATGTTTCCCAGAGAATAGATGGTCCTCAACTTATGGCTGGTTGTTTAGTCATCCTTTGAAGTAACAACGGACCTTTACATGGTTACTTATGACCCAGATTCTAAATTCTCACAACCACCACCCACACAGTCACATGATCACATTTTGGACCCTCAGCAGTCGGCATACATTTACCACCATTTGCAGGATCCTGTGGTCATGTGATCATGTTTTAGAACATTTTCCCCAAAAACCATGTTTCGTTCCGGTTTCTGGCAAAACACACCTATTGCAGACAATGGATTTGCGCAACAACCATTGTGCTTACTTAATGCAGTTCACTAATGATGCCCCAAAAAAGGTTGGAAATTGGGTGTGGTCACCCACTTAACAACTGGCATGATTTAGGACTATAATTCCAGGCTCAATTGCAATTGTAAATCAAGGATTATGTGCATATACTTTTCTCATCCAGAAACACAGTGAATGTCTGCTTCCCTTCAGTGGCAAGTTTGGAACATGTCCTAGAGGCCATATTCCAGTTTTTATGGCACTTTGGCATGTCATTCATTATATGAAAAAAGAAATGTAAAGTAGGTCACTCATTAATTACTTTATATCCTAGCCAACGTGTCCTGTGTGACCATGTTTACTAATGAGGAAATGATGACTTCAAAGTAGGCGCCACTGATATAATTAAGTAAAGTTATTTTGAAATAAGAAAGTTTGGGTTTTGAAGAAGTTGTATGATACATGATTAATATTCCTAGATAAAATGGAGCTTAACATGAGGTGTGATGGATGTCTTCTTTTTTCTCCAGGCCATTCATGCTTTTGCCCCCTCTGATGGAATGGATGCGAGTAGCTATAACCTATGCTGAGCACCGGCGCAGTTTAACTGTAGACAGTGATGATATCCGACAGACAGCTAGGCTGCTATTACCTGGATTGGACTGTGAACCTCGGCAATTGAAGTAGGTGGTGTATGTTTAATATTCCACTTACATTTAATCACAATATATTCTAATTAAGGCTGCTGTTTTTAAACACATTTTATGTACACATGCCAGAAGACTGATTTGCTCATGAGAAAGCCATCTGTATCAGTACCATGTTTCCCTGAAAATAAGACCTATCCTGAAAATAAGCCCTAGCGTGTTTTCTGCACATGCGCCCGATACAAGCCCTACCTGCAAAATAAGCCCTACTTAAATGCCTGCCCATTCTGTCTGATTCCTTGCAGTGCCGTCGGCACGAGGTGAGGTGAGGAGGGGTGGAGCATACATCGGCTTACCTCAGGGTCCCCGCAGCCAGGCCATCCATGCCCCGACAACTGCTTCACGGTGGTAGCACCAGCAGTCATGTGCAGCAGGAGCCCACATGGCCACCAGACCACTTCTTCCAGCACTGGTGCAGCACCAGAGCAGAGGCCAACCAATGTGCTGGCGCTGTGGCCACGAGGCAAGGCGGGCAGGTGGAGCTGCCCCATGTGCCTTGCACCGGCTTACCTCAGGGCCACCACAGCCAGGCCATCCACACTCTGACAACTGCCTCATGTTGCAGTGGCGGCTCCGACAGCCCCATCCAGCAAGACCCCGTGTGGCCTCTGGCCTACTTCTGTTTGCTTGTGGCTGCAACAGAGCAGGAGACTGAGTGACATGCCAGTGCCGCGGTCATGACGTGAGGCAGGTGTTACGGCGTGGGTAGCCTGGCTGTAGGAACCCTGAGGTAAGCCTGTGTGGGGCACATGAGGAGCTCCACCCCCCGCCTCATGGCAGAGGCACTCAAATGAAATAAGACATCCCTGAAAATAAGCCCTAGTGCTTATTTCAGAGCCCAAAAGAAAATAAAACCAGGTCTTATTTTTGGGGAAACACGGGTATTATTTCTGAAGGCACATAATCTGTTGATTTACAAACTTTAGCATTTTTCTTGGCAATCAAAACAAAACTACCAAACCCAAAAAATAATAATCTATTGGGACAAACTCCTCCTTGGAGGTATTGTGAGTGACCCACACGTGACTCCAAAGGTAAATCACAGTTTGTTCAAGAAATGTGAAGGACAATATTTTTAAAGGTGAAATGATCAGGCACATAGAAAGAGCATCAACATACAGTAGCTTCTGTGAGGTAAAATTAGGCCGCAATAACCTTTAGAGTTTTTTTCAGAGTGTAAAGAAATGTACAGAGGGATAACCTTGAAAGAATAGTTGACTTGGATTTTGAAGAGGCTTTGACCAAATATAAAAAAATTCTTGAGCAAACAGAGCAGTCATAAATAAGAAAAGATTGATAATGATTAAATAACAGAAATCAGAGAATGGGATTAAGCAAACAGTTATTGCAATGGATGGACATAACCACTATCGTCCTGAAGAATCTGCATCAGGACCAATGTTTTTATTCTTTCTAATCCAACAGAATATTGGAAGGAAATTATATAAAAGAGCTTGGTACCATCTGACCTCTGGCTATCTGTCTACCAATAAAAAAACTCTCCCAAATTAGAATAGAATAGGACAAAATATTTATGACAGAAGCATGCACAACAATGATTGTGAATGTTTTTTTAATAGGCTGGATTTGATTGGAACTGCAGAGAAAAGAAATCCAGGAAAAAAATATCCTCCAGTGCATTACTATATGTTAGGAGAAGCAGCTGGAAACAGTAATTCAGAAATGCTGCTGTTCTAGTTTAAACCCCCACTTTTCTGGTCACGTGACACAGTGCAGAATGTGTGCAGTCTTCTCAATACTTCTCAGGACACACACGCACACAAAGCAGAAACACACGTACATAGCATATTAGTTTGTTACGCAGGAGAAAGTAAATATGCCCTCTGTGGCCAAGCAGTTTGTAAGCAATTCATGAAGCCATGCTCTGTATGCTTTCTTTAACTTATTTATTTTACTTAGCTCACTTTCAGCCAACATACCTCACCAAGGGGTTATATGTTAAGCAGAATGGTAAGAATGTCTGGAGAAACTTATGGATAATTAAAACTATAAAATCCATTTCCACAAAATGAAACAGCGGCTACTGATTTTTAAAATTGTTTAGACAAATTCACTAACAGTAAAATTTTAACAGAACAACAGAATAGCAAGAGTTGGAAGGGACCTCTTCTACTCCAAACTTTTGCTCAAAGAGAAGACCCTATACCAGTGATGTTGAACCTTTTTCGGTTCGCGTGTCAAATCGCTTGCACACACGCCCTCCCACGTGCCCCCCACCCACAATGCAATGCGTCCCCCCCGTGCATGCATGCATGGTCCCCCCGCGCATGCACGCACCGCCCCCGGGATTTCTCGCTCAAAAAAGAGCAGACAAACAGCTGTTTTTCGGGGAGGGTTGGGCTAAAAACCCAGTCTGCAGTGGAACTGGGCTGGGCGACGGCTGGCGTGCCAGGTGACATGGCTCCGCGTGCCACTTCGGGCACACGTGCTATAGGTTCGACATCACTGCCCTATACCATTCCAGACAAGTAGTTATCTAGTCTTCTTAAAAGCCTCCAGTGATGAGCAACCACAACTTCTGAAGACAAGCTGTTCCACTGGTTAATTGTTCTCACCATTAGGAAATTTCTCCTTATTTCTAGGTTGCTTTTCTCCTTGATTAGTTTCCATCCATTGTTTCTTATCTTGCCTTCAGGTGCTTTGGAAAATAGTTTGACCCCATTTTCTTTGTGGCAGCCCCTCAAATATTGGCACTCTACTATCATGTCCCCCTTAGTCCTTCTTTTCACTAGGCTAACAATACCCAATTCCTGCAACCGTTCTTCATATGTTTTAGACTCCAGTCCCCTAATCATCTTTGTTGCTCTTTCCCAGTGCAATGTCAATTGCATGCTCAACTGTCAGTGACTGCCAGTCATATTACGACAGGATACCGGCATGAATCATAAAGAGTTGGTGCTATACGAATGAATGAATGAATGAATGAATGAATGAATGAATGAATGAATGAATGAACCAATTGCATTAAGTATATCAAATAGCAGTATGAACATATATTCCCTCTAAAGTATGCACAACTCATGAAAACCATGCACATGGTAAAAAGTCAGGTACACACAAAATGATTTAAATTGAGTTTAAATAATAATAATAATCAATGTAATCACCAATCATCATAAAATTCCAGACTAAGGACTTATAAGCAATCCTGCACAAGTTTGTTGCCTCAGCTTACCTGCAGCAGTGAGAATTGCGGACAGCACGGACTGAGCAGGAGCACCACGTGACAGACATTCCCTCTCAGTCTGTGTTACAGCAGTGCCAAGCTACCCTCACTGCTCCAGTTAAGCCAAGGTGGCAAGATTGTGCCTTTTGCCCATGACAGCCTTGTAAATGGTAGCCAATCTGCTCCAGACCCCAGAGCCTCCAGTGTACAAAGGAGTGCTTCCCACCCCCAAAAAAACCCTTTTATTTCCCTCCTCCCTCAAAAATTGTTTCATTTCCCTCTTCCCTCCAAAAAAAATAGTAATAATTTGTTGGAAAAGGCTCAAATTCCCTTATCCCTCCAAAAAAGCTTTAATTCATTTCTGTCCTTCCTTCCTCCAAAAAAGCTTAATTTTCTACCACTCTCCAATAAAGGTTTAATTAATATCTGTGGAGTTACTACAGATCCATGATTATTCATGATTGCTAGAATACTTGGATACTAGCATCCTAGAGGTTGCTAGGTTGACCACTGCGGTTGACCAGGGTGGAAACAAAAAGTTGGATTAATTGGGCCTTCCATGTGATTCAGTACAGCTCTTCTTAGGATGTTCTGCTGTTCTTTGAAGAACCTTCAATATTATGGCAGGGAGTGTTCTAGTACAAACCAGGGGTCTCCAACCTTTGCAACTTTAAGACTTGTGGACTTCAACTCTGAGAATTCCTCAGCCAGCTTTGAAAAATACTATTTTTCTCTGTGCAGCATGCCTGAAATAAAATAATAAAATAGGAGCTCCTAAGCCCATAGAGGTTCCACAAAGCTCAATTCCGGCACAGTACTAAAAAATGTCTGAACATTTACAACTTTTTAAAGATTTTCTACACCTGAGAAACCTTATTTGATCATGGATCAAATGTGCATGGATCAAATTTTTCTTTTTTCTTTGGACAGTGGAGGTGATCACAGTCAGGAGAACCATCAGTGGTCAACTTTGCACTTGCAGCAAATGGAGGTTATTTACAAAAACTGTTATTAGACACTGACAGGAATAATGGCCCTTCTATGCCAAGTCAAATAAGATTTCTTAGGTGCAGAATACCTTTAGAAAGTGTGCAGTTGTAAAGGTTCAGACATATTTTAGTACTGCACTGAAAAACTATGAAAAGTAGTTATTATAAGAACAAAAATGCATTGAAATGGAACAATGTTTTTTATTGAAGAGTCAGTTGCAGTCAGGTGGCATCAATATCAAACAAATAAATAAATTGAATTTTAAAGATTGCTAAATTAAATGCATTGAACAGAATATTATCATTTTTCTTTAACTGCTCAGAAATGGGCTAACAGTGCAAAATTTATTTCTTCCAAGTCTTTCAGTCTAGCATTTCCAAAAGTGCTGAATCTAAGTAAATGCTTTTTAAGAAACAAATGGATTTCTGTCAAAAGTTTAGAATAAACAAAAGTCACACATTGGAATTTCCCAATTTGCTACTCTTGGCAGCAGCACTCCATATTGTTTTCCTAACCTC
Source organism: Pseudoxyrhopus heterurus (assembly GCA_032468235.1). Classification (NCBI taxonomy): domain Eukaryota; kingdom Metazoa; phylum Chordata; class Lepidosauria; order Squamata; genus Pseudoxyrhopus; species Pseudoxyrhopus heterurus. The sequence continues at coordinate 123,163 of JANHJO010000730.1, forward strand.
AACTGCTTTATCTGATGCAATCAAAAACAAAATTAGTCATATGCAACACCAACAATTAAAACATAAGTATCCCATCTGTTTAGAGAGAAAAAAGCTTTGATAATTTCATCCAGGTCTCTCCGGGGGAAAAAAGGTTCAAACAAATTCAATTTCCACATACAGAAAAAAAGTGCCAAATGAATCTGCTAACTGTCCATATAAAAGACCTATTGGGAGACAACCACACAAGACTAAAGTTAATTCGCCAATATGGGAGACAACTGTAGGTTGACATTAAGATGTGCTGACTGAACTTCCAACCCTCATTCTGCCTGGGCATCGAAACAATACTCATTGTCTTCCAGAAGCCTGCTGGACACAAGTAAAAATTGCTCATACCTAACCCTGCAGATCAACTACTAATCGATCTGTAGTTTCAACCTGACAACCAATGCCTAAGGAGCAATTTTCTTCCCACTTCCTTTTTCTGGACAGTTCTTTGTAACTGCATGGAAAACCTCAGTAAGATAGAAGAACTTGTGCCTCAAGAGCCGTTCCCCATGCTCACATGCACGCACGCATACAGACTGACTCAATGCATACATACTTCTCTTGCTATCTCACCCAGCCTGGCAGCTGCACAGCTACTTGCCAAATCTGGTAAATAAAATGGGAGGGATTGGTATCTGGCACAATTGAATCCTCCTGTTGCCAAAAGATTGGAAAATAATGGTTAGGGACCAAAGGGGTGGATATGGTCACAGTGGCTTCAAATGGGCAATAGGAACAACAGGACCCTAATATTTTTGTAGTATCAGCTATAGCATCCACATGATAAGATACCTTCTGGAGATGCTGTAGAGCTTTCAGCAGATGATCCTTTCTCTTGCTGTTTCCCTCCCTTTGGAACATTATTCCCATGGAAATTAGACTGGCCCCCACTTTGACACTCTTTCACAAGGCCCTGGAGACCTGGTTTTGCCAACGGGACTAGGGAACCTAGAGTGGGAAGGAGCCCATCAGATTGTCAGATTGTTTTTTTTTTGTTCCCTGGGCATTAGGGTTAGGGTGTTTGTATATTGGGCTTTTATTTTTGGTAAGCTGCCAGAATCGCTGAGAGTGAGTGGGCAGCCATATGAATTCTCTAATTAAATGAATAAGTCCCTGCATAGTGGGATGAGTTGAAGACAAGGTCATCTGTTAACAAAATTGTTAACAAAGCATCTGTCTTAGGTCTGATCTACACATGGTCAAGTGAGATGAGCATGAATGATAGGATTGTAACTTTTCAGCCTACAAGAGGAATTGTGCATCTTCTGAATGTCCCCTGTAAATGATCAACAAGAATAGGAGCTAAAACCATTGCCAGTTTGAAAGGAAATTAGTTAGAAACATCATTTAGAAACATGATCTCTTTATCTGAAGTCTGAAATAATACAACCCTTTATGCCACTTCAGATTTCTGCCATATCAAATGTAAAACAGTCCTCAGATTAATGGTGAGGAAGACAAATACTGTAGCAGGAATGATATGAAGCAGAAATAATTCTATGTCTTTCATTACATCTGTTTCTTCTTTAGTGAACTCAAGATCACAACATGCTGGGATACAGGACCCTAGCTGTAATATCAATAACAATATTAATAAACTGTGTTTGTGTTGTTTGGTTGTAACACTTCCACAGGCCAGAATGCTGCTTTAGTTCCTTCCGGCGAATGGATGCAAAGGCTGCTACTGAAAAATTCCAGCAGGATCTGGGGTTTCGAATGTTGAACTGTGGAAGGACTGATCTGATTAACCAAGCTATAGAAGCCTTAGGACCCGAAGGCGTTAATACAATGGATGATCAGGTATATAAAAATCAGTTCTATAACATTCATGACATAGACGAGCAAGATCAAAATCCAAAGTCCAGGTTATTGCAATCATGTAAACTTATACTCTTCCCCAAATCAGCATGTAAACGTTTTTACTACAAGTTGACTCAGGGCTACTCTGATATTCTGCATCATTCAGTACTAGGAGCTCTTAATTGATTCTAGTTATTTTAGCAAAACTGGGTGCATCTGTGCTTCTCCTCTTCATTAGAAATGCTAAAGCATCACCCCGTTATGGGAGACTTCAGTCAATAGAAGGCAGTGTGCTCGCTTCGGCAGCACATATACTAAAATTGGAATGATACAGATAGAAGGCAGTAACTAAATTTATAAGAAGAAATACAAGAATTTCAGATGCGTCATTAATCTGACCGACATCATGAAGGCATTGTAAAGATTTATAGACAAAGTCAATTTGTAAAGCAAATATAGTAGCTATAACTCAATGTCGTTTCAGTGTTTCATAGCATGTCTTCTGAAACTCACTTCTGCCCACATCTGAGGCCAGTTCATAACACAGCGCGTTATATTGACATAGCAATTTTGTGTATATTAACCTGTGTTTATGGTTTTACGTGTTGTGTGAATACATTCATTTTATGTCTCACAGACAAAAAAGAGAAGTAAAAGAATCATGTGCAGCATTTAAGCATTTCTGCAGGAGAATCAATATAAATCCTTACACTGAAATTAATTCCATGCCTAGTCTACTTCCAATGTTTATAAGAACAAAAAAATATTTATGCCGAAGTATATCATACATAGATAACACACATGTATTATAAAATGTGAGGAAATAAATGCACGTATGTAGAATATATAGAACACAACATTTTATTTGTGATCTTTGCTTTTGGGAAATAAAATAACCGGCTGGGTACTTGGTTCTTAAAGGGTATTACTCCACTCATGTATGCCTGTTCTGCTGGAGATGAAGCCATGGTGCAGATGCTGATTGATGCTGGAGCAAATCTGGATATACCAGTAAGTGAAAATCAGCTGCAGAAAGGTAAATAGGTATGGATTCGTATTTAATAATTGCAAAGTGAAATATTGTATTTTGAGGTTCATATAATAATTTTCTGAATAGATTTGGAGATAAATTTCTTTCTTTTTAGAAATGATGGTGATAGTGATAGTGGTACTTATACCGGCCATATATTAATTACAATGCAAAGGAATTGAAATTGAAAGAATAAATTATTTTCCCTCTGCAAGAACAACCTCTAAAGAAAACTAGCAGATGCATTTTAAACCAAGAAACCAACCAACCAGTCTAAAGCATAGAACACCCTGATTGGGGTTGGCAGAATTTTCGGCATTATATCAGCCTACTGATTCCAAGGATTGCAATTTACCAGGGTTGTGCAATTTTCAAATGCATTTTAGGAGCTTAACAACAAGAAGAATTGCAACCAATAAACATTTCTCCCTTTTTCCCAGGTTCCTGGAAGTTCATCTCGATACCCATCAGTTCTTCCTGATAACCGACACTGGACTGCGCTCACGTTCGCTGTATTACATGGCCATATCTCAGTCGTCCAGGTCAGCAAAAGACAAGCTGTCAAAGTTTCACATGCAACCTGAAAAGAATGTGTTCTGAGATCCATAACACATCACTAACAAGATGAAAATCCATGCTGCCTGGGATTTTGTCAATTGCTTCAACATGTCTGGAAGGCACTAATCTGCATTTGCTGCTGAATATGCCTCCATTTAGAAGCACATATGTTCTCACTAGCAATGAGAGCCAGCTTGGTCTAGTGATTAAGCCAATTAAACTTGCTAGCCAACAGGAGACTCAAAGATCTAGTCCCACCTTAGCCATCAAAGCCATCAAAGGCATTTTGGGGCCGCTTATATATTTTATCCAATAACTGATCTTGGGCCACTCATTCTCTCTCAGCCACCTCACACACACATAAACACACACACACACACACACACACACAGAGTTATCATTGTGGGGAAAATAAGAAGAGGAAGGTATGTTGGATACGTTTCTCACCTTCAGATATTTGTAAAAATAATCAGGTAGATACAAATAAATAAATAAAATGCCTTTCTCAGACTTTTTTCCAGGGAAACTGGAAGCTTCAGGATTGACACTGGCAACAATTCATAAATGCAAATTTAGCACCACCAATTATTTCAGAAACAAAACATTGCTTTCATATTTATTTATTTTTGGATATTTTCACTGGGGTAGACAATGTTTGCAAGCTGGAAGGTACATAATGTGCCAAGGTACCTGATTGAGCACATTTATTGGCATGCATTTGTGTCTCCGTGCACACAAAACATACAATCTTCAGACACTTATTTTACAAAGACACGGGCAACTACACACAAAAACTACACAACCTTGCACTGTTGTGGATGAACAGGCAGGTATATGCATAAACCAACCTTCCCTTCTCAAAGCAGTCTTAGGTAGGAAGGAGTTAGGAAGCTGTCTTTAATTCCTTGTAAAAGAAATCAGAAGCTGCTTAACTTGGAAAAGTGGGAAAAGGGGTACAGGGCTGGAGACCTTGTGAAAATGTTGTGGGTACAGATACAAGGCTGTCTAAGGACATCCTCATGCAAGCACCTCTCTCAAGCCAAAGTGGTATACATATATAAGTAGTAGAGCAGCCTCTGCCTCATACAGTCCAAAAGACAAGGGACAGAAGGGATTGAGATGGACAAAAACAGGTGCAGGCTGCTTCTTTCTTTCAGTTTCATATCCTATTATAATGGACTGATTGGAAGAGAATCCATCCAAATAGCTTTTATGGAACAGTGCTCAGCTAGTGAGATTTGAGAAGACAAAAACAATCAGAGGCCACGAATCCAAAAATGGATACAATAATCTAGGAACAATTCTGAATTCTAAGCATATTTCCAAATGATTTTCTATATCTGCCACTTTTTCAGAAAAGCTGGAAATGTTATGTTTTCATGCATTTGACATTGTCTCTTTGAAAATTACCAGAGCTTTAAAAAACAGACAAAGAGAGAAACTTTTAGAGTTTGTGAATTAAATTCCAAAAGTGGTGTATGATAGGACTATCAGTTCTGGTCTGCAAAATTCCAGATAACCACTAGTGAGTAGCAGAGGCTTACAAAATATTATTTGCTGCCATCTACTGACTATCTGGAATGTTGCAGTTCACATCTGGTAACCTTACTGTAGGTCTTACCACAGAGGCAACCAAGGAAAGTAGTTGCCATGATTAGCACATCTTTGCCTACATTTCTTCTTCAAATTCCCTATTGTGTTTTTCACAGTTGCTGCTGGATGCAGGGGCCCATGTTGAAGGTTCTGCTGACAACAGTGGAGAAGATAACTCTGCTGAGACACCACTTCAATTGGCCTCAGCAGCAGGCAAGTCTCAGCAAGTGTTGCATTTTCATTCCTAATAAAGTTTAGAGGTTCAGCAACTTCAGCTTCCAGTATTGGCTGACTGCGGAATTCTGGGAATTAAAGTTTCCATATCTTAAAGTTGTTGAAGTTGAGAAATACTGGTGTAGATACATAATCTTAAAACAATTGCCTCCAATATCTATTTGTGTTTCAGTCTGACTAAAGTGCCCAAACCCCCAAATTTGGAAAAAACTATATTTTCAGAGGTGCCAAATATTTTTTACTTAATATAGTCATGCAGTTCCTGGCAGCCTGTTTGCAGTGGGGCACTGAGACTGTGTAGGATTATGAAATGATGAATTGTACTTAGTGTATGTACACAAGATAATATGTGGTCCTAGTGTATGCACATACATCCACTTGGCATGATTTTGCTCCTTTTTGGGGAAATGGAAATAGAAAATAATGATATGCATATAAATATCCACAAATGTTTGCATTATTACTGTATATGTATAGCAAGATTTGGTCCCGAAATTTTATCAAATTTACAGGATCACTATTACAAATTGGAGGGAGGGA
>JANHJO010000730.1:129849-142088 GCA_032468235.1 Pseudoxyrhopus heterurus
AGTCTTAAAGCTGTCAAGTTTGAAGACTGCTGCTCTAGCATCTTGGGGTAGAAAAAAAAACAGCAACAAGGAGAGTACCTGCAAGAGAGATTTAGAATAAAAAAAAATCGTATACTTTTTGCAGTCCTTGACAAAATATATAACCTTAACCCTTATGGATTTTTTATCTAAAAAAGAAAAACATGAAGTTGTGATTTATGGCTTTGATGTTTATACAAGATAGACTATAGAAAAGAGAAAATCATGATATAATCTTATATAATCTGAGAGGTTAAAATATTATTGTACTTAAACCTGCTGTGAAGATCAAAAGCCAACTTCTTTATATTTTTTATATATTTGTTTTTTCTACATTTTTGTCTTTATCTTCCTATTGCGTTTTACACTTTTTGCTTTTTTATCTCTCCCTTTTACTTTTTCCTTTCTCATTCTACTTTAGTTTGTATTAGTTATTTGTGTTAGTTATTAGTATTAAAAATCTCAATATAAACACACACTGGCACATCACGTTCAGTCCCCAGAGTGCAGCTACTAGTGACAATTTAAAACTAGCAAGATTGTTTTAAATTGCAAGGTATGGTTAAATTTATATGTGGCCTAGTGAATACTTCAGTAATCAAAGTCAAAAATAGTTATAATGTTGCTAAATTCCACCTTTGCATTTCTCTTGCTTGTCTAGAAAGATTCCTTGACATCGTTAAAATTATTTTTGTGGGCATTAGGCATTTACTAACCAAATTACCAGAGTAAACTGAGTTATCTCATAGTTTCCAGATCTGTATAGCTCTCCTTTGGCTTTTACTTTACAGAAATGTCCTGCGCAAGCTGTTGACCCAACCACAGCAGTCGAAGGGAGATGTTCTCTCCCTGGAAGAGATTTTAGCAGAAGGTGTGGAAAGTGATACTTCCAGCCAAGGGAGTTCTAATGAGGGCCAAGTTAAGTTATGCAAAACCAGAATGAAAGCATTACAGGAGGCCATGTATTACAGTGCCGAGCATGGCTATGTCGATATCACAATGGAACTGAGAGTACTTGGTAAGATTTTGTTTCTGACTCTCCTTATCATTGTAAGACATGGAGAAATTCCTTAAGTCACTTGTATGTGTCTCTCTCTGCTGTAATCTCTTTGCTGCCATCTAGTGATTGTCTGGGTTTCTGCAGGCAAGATCTTGCAAAGTAATGTTAACCACTGTGCTACTGCATTCTGAACAAAGTGGCTTCCTGATAGACATCCTCACATAGAGCTTTATGACAGTAATTCAGGAAGTGAACAAGGCAGGGCTTGTTTTGGTATAATTTTTTATTAAGAGTTTTTAAAGAAGATTAGCCGTGGTGGTGCAGTGGTTAGAGTGCAATACTGCAGGCTACTTCTCCTGATTGCCGACTGCCAGCAGTTCAGCAGTTCAATTCTCACCGGCTCAAGGTTGACTCATCCTTCCATCCTTCCGAGGTGGGTAAAATGAGGACCCAGATTGTTGGGGGCAATATGCTGACTCTGTAAATCGCTTAGAGAGGGCTGTAAAGCATTGTGAAGCAGTATGTAAGTCTAAGTGCTAAGTGCTATTGCTATTAACAATAGTCAGTCTAGTGGCTAAAGCACCATGCTAGAAAACAAAAGACCAAGAGTTAAAGACCTGTCTTGGCCATGAAAACCAGATGAGTGATCTCAGGCTGGTCATTCTCTCTCAGCCCAACTCACCTCACAGGGTTGTTGTTGTTGTTGTTGTTGTGTGGAAAATGGGGGGGGGAGTATATTGTATATGTTTGCCACCTTGAGTTTGTAAAAATAATAAAGGTGGCATATAAATAAAATTAAATTTAAAAAGGAAACAAAGAAAAAAGAAAAGAAAAAGACAGTGCAAAAAGAATGAAAAGAAATGGAAAGTAGTAGCTTATATTCCTACTTATACACTTATACTTGCTGCAAAGAAAACTAGAAGCTACATTAAGGCAGGGCTTTTTGATCCATTAACATACAAGATAATGTATGTTATAAAAATTTAGTTGCATTCCAATTTTTATTCCAGGAAGAATATTTGGAAAAAGCTGAAGAATCAAATTTTATTATACTGAATTATTGCTGTAGACTGTGCTACAAAATATACATTATTGGTGAAATAACTGAACTACAGTAATAGGGGAATGCTTTGGCAATAAATAAACTTCAGCTTTGGCACTGATACCATTGTCCTGAAATAAAGATATATTGTCCTGAAATAAAGATTGACTATTAAGAAACAGCCACATGCACTTCAATCCTTTTAAGTGCTGGAAAATTGGTTCTTAAAACTTTGGAGAGTTTCAACCTTCCTCTTTAAGGAGGAGATCAGACCTTTTGAAAATGCATTAAATGAACATTAAAATGAAAGAGCAGTCTCATTATTAGGGCACATGATCTGCTCAAATGTTTTTTGCAGTTTAAATGAGATGCAGTTCAGTGCAAGATCTTTTTAAATTAAGTTTGAAAACATTAGATTAAGAACATAGGACTAATCAGAGATGAAGATTGGATTTGTCATTTAAACAGCTATGTAAAATGGGTCATTTGGTAACAAGCCATATATGATTGGATTTCTTCTTTCTACTTTCAAACTTGGATAGAAGTTCTGCCCTGCTTTGCACTCTGTCCTTAGAACAGCAATGATGTTTAAGAAAAAACAGTAGTATCTGAATTCTAATCTTTATATTCTTGTATGAAAAAACCTACAGAGGATTCTTGCAAATTTCTCATTTTAAAAGTAGGAGTTCTTTCTTCACCTTTCATTTTTGCTGACAAGCTGAGGAAGCAAAAGAAACACTTCATTTTAGTTCTGAAGAAGCAGATTTTTTCCCTTGATTCTCTGTTTCACCCATATTGTTTTGTAGTAACCTTATTTGCGGATATACCTGCTCTTGGGTTATGGTTAGAATTGGAGCTAGGGATAGGGATTCCAACTATATTCTGGTTAGAATAATTCTCCAGTTAATCCAACATGCCATTGCTTCATTTAAGCCCTTGAGACATGATGGAGATGAGCTTCCATAAATGCAAGCCAGATACACTTTTATGAAGTCCAGTGCAGTTCAGACGTTTGGGTTGGGGAAGACTGAGAGACTTCTTGATGATGATTTTTCATAAGAAAAAAGAAGCACTACTAATTTTTTTTTTTCTCAGCATTCAGTGATACTGTACAATTTAGCAGCTAGATTTGGGATATTCAGAAGCATGGACAGCAGAGAACTTAAACAGCAGTTGCAGAAAGTGGGATTAAACCTACCAGTCTCCTTTCTTAGGAAATCATGTGCAGACCTCCAAAATAAATAAATAAAATGGATAAAAAAGAAAAGAAGAAATAGAGCAGCTCACTACTTGATTGAACTAATGTGTTATCTGACCTTGAGTAATTCCTGCTAATCCTGTGCTATGATTAGGACAGTCTTGGAGTTGCTCCGGTACAATGCCTGGAAATGTCTTCAAATTCTTCCTACATAACTAGAATAGACTGCACACTTCTGCGCAGCAATGGAGATGTCTATTCATTAGCAGATTTGTGGCAACGGAGATAAATAATCATACAATCCATCCTGATCATTTGCATAGGTAGTTTCACAGTGAAAGCAATGTAGGAACCGTTGTCATGCATCCATGATATTAAGCATATCATTCATGCACATAAAGATAAAACAAAAGCAGGTTCTTAATTCTGTTAAGATCTGTTATTTTTTTTATAGTAATCCTTAAAAGATAATCACATCTCTTATATATCTATTTTGAATATTATACCTCCCTGTGCCACCCTGTGTCATGCTCTATGAATAAGTTTCTAGTGCTATTAGAACATTAAAAGTAAACATTTGATTTGATACAGAGTATGTATTTGCCTCTTATCGGTTGATTGTCCACACTTATTAATCAAATTGTATTTCCACTTTCTTTCGGAATGGTTCCAGGAATCCCATGGAAGCTGCATGTATGGATTGAGTCACTACGAACAACTTTTTATCAGTCTCGTTATTCAGTGGTACAGAACCTCCTACGGGAATTTGTAACCATTAAAGAAGAAGAATACAATGATGAGCTAGTGAATGATGGACTGAAACTAATGTTTGAAATCCTCAGAACCAGCAAAGTAAGCTATTCTAAAGCTATACACATCACTTCAGCTCCTTATCCTCCTTTCCTAACATCATTTTTGATGCAGAAATCCGGAGATCTCAAATGCTTATATTATTTTGGTGATCTTTGGCCTGGGCAAGACATACCAATAATGCTATATGAAGAAAGATATCTACTGGCACTGGATTACTAGGGTAGATCTCAAAGATACCAATTGTCAAGAGTCATCCACTGTACTCTTATTGCTTGTTAGGTTGCTTGCACTTCCTGGTCATTCATTCTTTCTTTCATTCATTCTTTCATTCATTCATTCATTCTTCATTTGCATCCATTCTGCAGCTGGATTTGTTGACTTTCTTCTTCTGAAGTTGCAAGCACTCAGAGGTAAAAATCTATTAGGTATCCTTCTTCTTCTTGATCAACTTTCAGAGCTGCATATTTCTGACACTGAAATAATAGTTCAATCAGAAATGTGAAACAAGTCAAAGGGCTGAACAATCTCACAGTTCACAATCACATACTGTAGAAAAAAATAAACCAGTTAGAATAATCATACCATCTGGATTAAGCTTTCCTGAATGTGAATACAGCAATCTCACTGAGTCCTTATACTGGAGAATATAACAAAAAGACAGCTGCAGATTTCACATGTTCGTGGCCAACAAATCAGCATGTTTGTCTCATTAGTTATTCTTCTAGAAAATGGATGTGAAAGCAGAGAACTAGTTTTAAAAGAATGGTTGGGTTTTGAAACTCAAGGCTCACCTTTGCTTTGTACTTAAGTTCTTGGCACAGTCCCTTGCTTTTAGCCTCACCTGTCTACTTGTTGAGAAAAAGCTGTTTCAGGAAAGGGTAATTTTCTTCTTGTCTTCACCATTTTGATAAAGATATTTACAATAAGCTCCAAAATTGTAACCTAACCAAAAAGAGTTTAAGGTATTGGAAAACCATAATTAGTTCTAGGTGTTTCACTCACCCCTAGCTATATTTATTTATGTTTGTTTACTGGCAACACTAACAGGGACCAGAAGGAAAAGTTCTCTTTTGCAGTAGAAGCCCTAATTCTAATAATAACTTAAATCATCTGTCGTTGTCGTATCAGCCACTCAATCATGTCCAATCCTCAGCCACTCTATGAATCAGCACTCTCCATGCCCCTCTGTCTCGCACCGTCTCCTTCAGATGTGCCATGGTCATCCCGATGTCATCTCCCTAATTTCCAGTCCGTGAACCTGCACCAGTCCATGGCCTGAAACTGGGCAGCGGAAACAAGTGAAGCCCCTTCCGTGGGATGCAGGCAGCACAAAAAGCCAAGCCCCTTCAGTCCATGGAACCAGTCCATGGTGCCCTAAAAGGTTGGGGGCCACTGCTTGATAGGGTTCAGCCAATGGGTACTAGGGTAACCCCTTCTCCTTTTTCCGCTGATCACTCCCAGCATGATTGACTTTTCAAGTGAGTCAGCTTGCATGACAGGACCAAAGTATGACAGCTTCTGTTTGGCAGATCTGTAATGAGTGGATATTTAATAAAGACTTTCATTCATAAAGTCACCCACACATGTTAGTAATATTTTAAAGTCTCCCTTTCTGTCATACAACTGGACGTGAAATTTACAATTTAGTGTGTTCCAATTACATACATACATACATACCGGTACATACATAACATACATACATATATACATACATATCTCAATACCACCAATACCTTTACAAAATAAATAGTTTTGTTGATCAATCCTTGTCTAGTATTAGCAATTATTTCTTTCCAGAGGTTGGAATGAGACAAAAATGGCAAACTCTTCAGAAAATCTAGCTCTAACTTTATATTTCTTAGGTACAAGAGATCCTTAGATCTCTAATAGGTGGAGGTATGTGGAAAGTAAAGGCCAAAGTGATCAGTGACGGAAGGAACACTTTAGTCTGTGAATCCTAAACTGGGAGAGTGGCTCCAACAAATCCCAGGAACAACCTCAGAGCTCTGCCCAGAAGAGGGAAGTACCAGGATCAACAGAGATACTGTGCAGAACCCTCAAACTCATGGGCCTTTAGTAGAAACAGATACCACCCCTAGGGTTGAAAAGGGAATTTTATTTATTTTAGATATAAGTAGAGGTATCAGTGCAGATAGAGTTATTCTTCCCTCTGTGCATCCTTGACAAAGAGATGAATTCAAATATCTTATCTTTTGCTCTCCTCTATATAATAAAAGCAGAATAATGTGTTTCTTTAACTTGTCTATTCACAGAATGACTCAATCAGCCAGCATCTCGCAGCTATCTTTACTCACTGCTATGGAAGCAGCCCCATCCCCAGTATTCCTGAAATCAGAAAGACACTGCCAGCCCGCCTAGGTAACACAGTTAGCTAGTTCAATCAGCAGTTATTTGGTGGATATTGGTTTCTTATTGTGTTTCTCTTCGATGAAACCTAATTAAACTTCCCCTTTTTTCTCTTCTATGCAGATCCTCACTTTCTAAATAACAAAGATATGTCTGATGTGACTTTTCAAGTGGAAGGAAAACTGTTTTATGCACATAAAGTTCTCTTGGTTACTGCTTCAAATAAGTGAGTTTCTCCCTCAGCGAGTAGTACTTGGTACTGAATTATGCAAAGGATCTCCCAGTTACGGCACATGGATGATACCTTATCCTGTACCAACAAATAACCTTTTTGAGCAGTTGCTTGTAGGTGTTAAAAAGGAGACAAAAAAGAGCAGAGTTCTGAGAAACCCTGCAAAGTAGGATCTTCAGGTTAGGTCTTTCCCCCCTCTAACACTGAGTGGAGAAGGTCATAGAAGAAGGATAATAACCACCCCATCGTGTTTTCCCCTTTAAAATCTCAAAGCCACTCTAGAAGGATACTATAACCATGACAGCAGAAGCCACTGAGAGATCAAGGAAGGTTAGGATAAGTGCACCACAGCCATCCCAATCCTTCCAAAGGATATCTACAAGTGCAATTAACACCATCCTGTACTGCATACAATAATTATACCCAATTCCAAATTCCAAAATAGCAGAGGCTGTAAGGCAGGGGTCTCCAACCTTGGCAACTTTAAGCCAGGCGGATATCAACTCCCAGAATTCTGTTAAAGTTGCCAAGGTTGGAGACCCCTACTGGAAGGGATTGTGCTTGGGCCCAGGTCAGACAACTGACAAGAGTTCAGTCCACATCACTCATAAACCATTCAAGAGAATAGATTTGTAATATTTACAGAATGGATTAAAAAAAAACTTTTACCACTGCTTCCAGACAGAAACATGGAAGGTTGGAGGTCATATGTTAATTTAAAAGTTTGCATTTTTAAACTGGTAATAATAATAATAATAATAATACACTATATTTGATTGACTTTAAGAGTTCTTCTTTCTATTTACATTGCTGTATCAATATTGTCCATGCAGTTACAAGCCAATTGCATTCTGGCTCTAGTCAAGAAGTGATAGAACACTCTCGTTTCTTTTGATATTTCTGTGAGATGTTTGAAAGATCAACTTGTCCATGTTCATTTTGACTCAGGTCTCCACTGTTCTTCTTTTTATGGAAGTGCTCAGCTCCACCTACATATACTCAGTTATTACTGAAAGCACTCCCAACAACTGAAATTTGAGAATGTAAATAAAATATTGGCCAAGTCTAAGTGACCTGTCACATGCTTAATCTTGTCCCTCTTAGCTTATTAAATCTAATAGAAAGGGAAACTTCATTTCTGTCCTGGGCTTTGTAAATTTCTTCCTAAGAAAAAGAGATACCATCTCCTTGAAATTTGAATGTATCTAGTCACTCCTAAAGAAGATGTAATATTATAAGTCAGTTCCTACAGATTTGTGCAAAATAGAGTAATTGCTGGTCAGGATCCTGTAGCTGAAACAGATTTTCCTTTATTTGCAGTTTAGATCTGGGTTTATGTTAGTGCTTTGGTAAACAGCAAGGAGAAGAACCTTGCTGAAAGAAATGGGAGGTATTATGTGATTGATTACTTTCTGTTAATCTCATTACCTTGGACTGTGCAAGATTAGCCTATCTGATGCTGGTAGATAGTTGCAGTTATGCCATGGAATTTCCTAGGATTCTGCTCATCTATCTTTCACGCTGTACCCATTTCTAATAAACCAAGAGATAGCTACAGAATTTGAATATGGGGACTGGAGTCAAATCAATATGCAGACGGATCCTAGCTCTGTCTCTCCATTTTATCTCATAAGATGTAGACAGGATGTTTGAATGAGATATACTGTAGCAGTTGGGGACTGCTGCAATATATCTCATTCAAATATCCTATCCATTGGTTTCATGGCAGACAATTTTTCCATGGACTGGGAGGCAGGGGGGATGGTTTCCATTTCGCACATTCACCCGCCACTCGCTCCCAGCTTCTTAAGCAGGGGTTGGGGACTCCTGATATACTGTATAGGATGAGGACCAATAAACTAAAATTTGACTCTGATGAAACAAAGATATTCTTAGAATATTGTTCATGTTCCATCAAGCCATTTCAATATGGTTTGAAGAGGGCTACACTCTTATTAAATATCAGATTCATAATATAGGATTTGATCCACCACAATTGGTGACTTTTTAATAAGCTTAGACTGATATAATAACTGTGATGCTATTTGAGCAGGGAAAATCTTTTTGTAGTTGTCCAACTTCAGCTAGCCTAGCCTGCTTAGATTGCTGCCAATAACTGTAAGCTTGCACCATTATGAGATGACAAAAATGTAAAAACCTAGAGATTATAGCATGGTACAATCCAAACTTTAGGCAAGGTTACATCGATATTTGTTCTGATGCGTTTAGAATTTCACTCTTGGAATAGTACACAAACAGTTTTACAGTAACACAACACATATATTTGGGGGGTGGGGAATTACAATGTTGTTTTAGTGTAGTTAACTACAAATCCAGTTTACATCTGCCCAGTGTTAGGATATCATACAATCATTATCCCTGGTTCTTGTTTTTCAAGCTGGTTTCAAATTAAATCTGAACTGGATTCTTGCAACTCCTTTCCTATGCTTGAAGAAAGTCTGGTTTTCAATGTCAGATAGTTAGAATCAGAATTCTCCAATAAGTTGAGAGAGTACCTCTTAAGTTTGGTTTGGTTTGGTTTGGTTTGGTTTGGTTTGGTTTAGGTTTGGTTTGGTTTGGTTTGGTTTGGTTTGGTTGTGTTTTGTTTTGTTGGTTTGAGTTTTGTTTTGTTTTGTTGTGTTTTGTTGGTTTGGGTTTTGTTTTATTTTGTTTTGTTTTTCCTGGAAGGCTGATGATCCTGAAAATTCAAAGAATGGAGTTGGGTAGGGTGGTGCGAAGGCATTTGTATACTTCATCAGTTAAAACATAGTTCAAACAAATAATCTTTTAAAACTCCTAAGATATCACCTCTGCTTGTTTTCACAGATTTAAGACACTGATGACCAATAAAACAGGACAAGACAGCCAAGGCAGTAAGATTGTGGAAATTAGTGACATGAGATATAATATCTTCAAGGTGGGTCTCAGAGAATAGTTCAGTTTATTCTTTCCATTGTCCAACACTGAAATGTGGAGCTGTGATTTTGAATGCATTTATCTTCCGATGCTTAGCACATTTGCACAATAAGAAAGCAATGATTAACTCCGACTAAAGATAGTGGTTTATGCTTATGTCCATGGGGTGAGGCCAAATCAGCAGCAACAATAAAAACCCTGCCAGTTTTTTTTTTCATCAGATAGGCCAGATCCACCCAAAGTTCATTTTTCCATTATAAGTGTTTCTGAGATGCAAGCACATACTGAAGAATAATCATTTTATTTAGCAAAAGTATATTCCATGGATAGTAACCAAAGCTTCCCAGGCATAATTTTCATGCTCTGTTGAACAAATTAAATATGAATAGACCAAAAAATCTTGCTGGCTTTGTATTAAATCCACTTAAGCAATTGAAAGCTTATGAGGCTTTCTTGTAAAAAAAAAACAAAAAAAATCTTGAATGTGGAATATTTTTAAACAGATACATAACTTAGGATGTGGAATGTTGTCAAAAGGCAATAAATAAAGCTGACTTTGACATGGAAAAAGTAGGTGGTAAAATCTTAATACACAGCAGCATATTCCGCTCTCTAGTTTTGTTTTTACAGAGCAGGCTGAAAATATGTAAAAGCCAGAAAAGATAATATTTAGAGACTATCAAAACAAACAGCTGGTTTTCTTCAACTCCCAGTCAATTTTATTTATTTATTTATTTATTTATTGTGGCATTTAGTTATATGTCTATGGAGATTCTCAGTCATCCAGGTCATGGTTGTCCCAAATGTGCTTTTTTTTTCCAAGTCCAGTTGCCTCTTGGGGGGAAAAAGCAGCTTTGGTGCTATAGTTATGTAGCAATGAACTAGGTGAAGTCAGAAGCGTTTATGACAGTGGTGAGTTTCAAATAATTTCACCACCGATTCGCCGAAAATGTGAGCGTGTGTATGCATGGCTTCCATACATGCATGCGCACATGGCTTCCGCCACACGGCGAGGCTCAACCGAGCAGCCTTTTGGGGCCAGTTCCCCTCCATCTCTGCTCTCCGGGGCAGTGGCAGCTTCTCTCCGCACTACTGGGATCGCGTCTTGTGCAATTTAGCAGCTGTGAGCCGCCACTTTCCTCCAAGTCCCATCTGGAAAGTGCTGCAGCACAGAGAAGAAGCAGCCATGTTGAATGCTGTTTCTCTCAGCCGCAGTGCTTTCCGGATGGGACTTATTTTATTTATTTAATCATATTTGTATGCCGCCCAACTCCCGAGGGACTCTGGGCGGCTCACAACAAGATATAATAAGAACAGTATAAAATCAATATAACACATAGCACAATAAGTCATTATTTTATTTAATCATATTAGACTTAGAGGAAAGCAATGGCTCACAGCTGCTAAATTGCACAAGATGCTCTCCCAACAAGAGACGCAGTGGAGAGAAGCAGCTGCCGACCCAGAGAGCACATGGAGCGTCTCCGTGAGGCCCGGGGCAAGGCCAGAGTGGGGAAATGGCGCATTCCCTGACCTGGCCGAGGTGAACGGTGAGGAGGCAGAGGCTCCAGGGCAAGGCCGGAGTCGGGGAATGGCTTGTTCCCTGACCCAGCCAAGGTGAATGGAGGCTCTAGGGCAAGGCCGGAGTGGGGGGATGGCACGTTCCCTGACCCAGCCAAGGCGAATGGCGAGCAGGCAGAGGCTTGGGGCAAGGCCGGAGTCGGGGAATGGCATGGTCCCTGATCCAGCCGAGGCAGGTGGAGGCTTCGGGGCAAGGCCGGAGTAGGAGAATGGCACGTTCCCCAACCCGACCAAGGCAAACAACGAGCAGGCAGAGGCTCTGAGGCAAAGCCAGAGCCGGGGAATGATGTGTTCCCTGACCTGGCCAAGGCGGGCGGACGCTCCGTGGCAAGGCCAGAGCAAGGGAATGGCGCATTCCCCAACCCCACCAAGGCAAGCAGGCGGAAGCTCTGGGGCAAGTCCAGAGCCAGGGAATGGCATGTCCCCGGGCCCCGACCTGAGACGAAGGGCGAACAGGCAGCATACTTACCTTTGGTGAGCAGAGTGGGCAAGGTGCAGAGGCGAGGCACAGAGATTAGCTGGGCTATGTGGCAAAGGCAAGATATATAGGGCGGGATGGGGCAGGGTGGGGTGGGCGGGGCGGGGCCAGCTAGTGGTGCGATTTGCTGGTTCTCCGAACTGCGCAGAATCATTACTGCCGGTTTAGTAGAACTGGTCCGAACCGGCTGAATACCACCTCTGGTTTAGGATTCTATTGACCAGGGTTTGTTAACTTTAGACCAGTCTTTGCAAGCCAAATCTGTCCACCATTAGGGTTGATCTTTTTTTTAATTGGTTTATAATATAAAAAACAAATATACAAAAGAAAATAGTAGGAAAATAGAGGAGGGAGAAAGGAAGGGAAAGGTGTAGAGAAAAGTGGAAAAATAAAAAACGTTGACTTCCTTTGGTGCAGTAGAATAAGATAATAGCACCAAACCTCAACTTTTTACTTTTACATAATAGTATAAACTAGCCATTCCTATAAGAACAAATCTATCAAATCGGTAAAGTCCAAAATCAAAGTTTCATTTTTTTCCCCACCTCAAGCACAAAGTCCAGAAGTGGTTTCCAAGTAGAAACAATAGTAATT